>NAVB01000358.1:0-114647 GCA_002179805.1 Acanthamoeba lenticulata | reverse complement strand
CGGCAGCAAATGCCCTGCGAGCCAGCACAACTCTTGCCACACCCACTCGTGTCGCTGCTGGCAGTGCTCGTTTGGTGCTGCCCCTTCGTGCTCGAGAGGTTGCCAGCAAAGCAGGCCTGCCGTCCTACGAGAGCGAGTTCAGGGCTTCGGTGGATGACCCCGAGCGCTACTGGGCTGCCAAAGCTGACCAGATCCACTGGCACAAGCGGTACCTCTCCCCCCTTTTATCACTCAATTCTTCAATCCTTTTTCTTCCCAATCGATTTCTTGTAAACAATAGAATAATTAATAAATAAATAAAATCGATCGGGAAACATTCGACAAACTCCCCACAGGTATGATCGCGTGCTGGACTCTTCGCGTCCGCCCTTCTACCGCTGGTTCCCTGGCGGCAAGGTCAACACGTGCTACAACGCCCTTGACGTCCACATCGCCCAGGGTACGCTTTGTGTGCCTGCGTCTGCAGCTTCGGCCTGCCCTCGCCGAGGCGCTTGATCTCAACTCCTGCCCCGTGTTTGCAGGACGCGGCGAGCAAGTGGCCCTCATATGGGACAGCCCCGTCGCCAAGACGGTCCAGAAGTTCACGTACAAGGAACTCCACCAGCAGGTGACCCACTTTGCCGGCGTGCTGGCCAACAATCATGGCGTAGAGAAGGGCGACCGTGTGCTCATCTACATGCCTATGATTCCCCAAGGCACGTGAATTCACTCCTTTGCAGCGACCGCGGGCCGTTCGATCTCACGGGCAACGCCTGCGTGCAGCGGTGATCGCCATGCTGGCTTGCGCGCGCCTCGGCGCGATTCACTCTGTCGTGTTTGGCGGCTTCGCGTCCGACCAGCTGGCCGTCCGCATCGACCACGCCAAGCCCAAGGTCCGTTCATGGAGGTAGCTCCGCACTTGGTGAGTTGATGGTGAAGGATCCTCACCCACGGACGCTCTCCTCTGGTGCAGGTGATTCTGTCGGCCTCGTGCGGCATTGAGCCCCACCACGTAGTGCAGTACAAGCCGCTGCTCGACCGCGCCATCGATGCGGCCCAGCACAAGCCGCAGGCCAACATCATCTACCAGCGGCACGCCCCCCCCCCCCTTTCGAGAGCTCTTCCCAGTTCACTGTCTCTAGGTGCGCGGCGCTCATACGTGATTTTGAAATCTTCAACTACCCAGGCCGGGCCTCGAGATCAAGGCCCCCTTGCTGCAGACGGCCGACCACAAGGACTTTGACTGGGACGCCGAGTACGCGCGGGCAAAGCCCTTCGAGGCCTGTGTCGAAGTCGATTCCAACGTACGTCTACGTCTTTCGCATTCACCTCAACCACAACTCACCCACCAACTCTCCCGACGACCGCAGGACCCGCTGTACGTGCTGTACACGTCCGGCACGACGGGCAACCCCAAGGGCGTGGTGCGCGACAACGCGGGCCACATGGTGGCCCTCAAAAACTCGATGGGCATGGTCTACGGCCTGCAGCCGGGCGAGGTCTTCTGGGCCGCCAGCGACATCGGCTGGGTCGTGGGCCACTCCTACATTGTCTACGGCCCGCTCCTGCAGGGCGCCACCACGGTCCTCTACGAGGGCAAGCCCGTCAACACGCCCGACGTACGTCATGCCCCCCGCCAGTCAAGGCTCGACGTGGGCTTCGCCCTTATCCCGTTGCGTCTCCTCCTGCTCCTTCTATGCGCAGTGCGGCGCCTATTGGCGAGTGATGAGCCAGCACGGCGTCAACGTGTCGTTCATGGCCCCGACCGCCGTGCGCGCCATCCGGAAGGAGGACCCCGAGGGTGCCCACCTGGCCAAGTACGGTGCGTGCTAGCTGAGCAATGCTCATTTCTGCTGTCGCAAATCCATTAATGACACTGGCAACGAACGCGACAGACTTGTCGAGCCTGCGGGCCTTCTTCCTGGCCGGCGAACGCGCCGACCCGGCGACGGTCCACTGGGCCCAGCGGCTGCTCCAGCACCGACCTGTGGTCGACCACTGGTGGCAGACCGAGACCGGGTGGGCCATCGGAGCCAAGTGCCTCGGTCTCGACTACGGCCCCGAGCCCAACGTGGCCGGCCTCGACGGCCGCGTCAAGGTCAAGGTACTGTGCTGCCCCTGCTGTCATTCTTCCATTCTTTGCCGTGGACTCACTGGCTTCGTGAGGTCAGCCCGGATCGTGCGGCTTGGCGGTGCCGGGCTACGACGTGCGCGTGCTCGAGTCCACGACGGGCAAGGAGCTGCCCCACAACCGCCACCTGGGCGAGGTCGTCATCAAGTACGGATGATCCCGTCCCATCCTACATTCGGCGCATCTGACCACGCGTGATGCGGGCCTCCGCCAACCTGTGCCTGTCTGTGCTCATCAGGTCGCCCCTCCCGCCGGGCTGCTTCCCCACGCTGTGGCCCAACGATGAGAAGAAGTACCAGAGCGCCTACTTTGAGACCTATCCCGGCTACTACAAGTGCGGTACGCGTAAAGGGCTGGGCTGGGCTGAGGCTGCGGGAGAGCTCATGTTGTCGTGCACACACCATGCAAACAGGCGACGCGGGCTTCGTGGACAGCGACGGCTACATTCACATCATGGCCCGCACCGAGTACGCGCGACCTCCTTATTGGCGGGGCGAGGACATGAGGGCTCACCTTCTTCTTCATCTTTTTGCTAGTGATGTGATCAACGTGGCGGGCCATCGGCTGAGCACGGGCTCACTCGAGGAGGTGCTGAGCTCGCATCCGGACGTGGCCGAGTGCGCCGTCATTGGAGCCGAGGACCAGCTCAAGGGCGAGGTCCCCGTCGGGTTCATTGTCCTCAAGTCGGGCGTCACGCGCGACAACCAGAAGGTGGTCGCCGAGTGCATCAAGCGCGTGCGAGAGCGCATCGGGCCCGTGGCCTCCTTCAAGGTGGCCATCCCGGTGGCACGCCTGCCCAAGACCCGCTCGGGCAAGATCCTGCGCGGCACCATGAAGAAGATTGCCGATGGTTATGGTACGTGAGCCTACGCGTACGAAAGACTCGCTTTCTTTTTGAAACTAACGCCACGTCAGCTTATCCAACGCCGGCGACCATCGACGACCCGGCGGTCCTTGACGAGATCGAGGTGGCTCTCGTGAGCAAGGGCTTTGCCAAGGAGCGCGCGGATGACCAACAGTCGTGATGTTGCGTGTCGGCGGTTCCTTGGCCGACATGACAACGATCCGCGCCTGATGCTGTATTATTCTTCTTAACTACAATAAACAAAGTTGCTGAACCAGTAGCGATGGTTCGAGTCGAAGCTGACGAGGGCGAGGAAGACGGCCTCTGACCAGAACCCGCCGAACGTTTGCTTGCCGTCGAACTGTGTAAGTCACGTAGGGTAGACGGCGAACTTCCTGGTCTTGCCGTTGTCATGAAAACCTTGCAAGTGAGCAACATGTCGATGACGCCGGGTATATCGACGTCGTTGGTGTAGATGGTCGCCACACCGTCTGCCGCGTCAGCCGCTGTCTTCTTGAACCAGTTGAGGAAACGGTCGCCAAAGCAAGCAGGTCTATGGGTCGCATAGCGAGCGACCTTCTGCACCATCTCAGGAGGAAAGGATCCCGGGAAAGCGGGCTGCCCGAGTCGGCCGCCCCCACCCACAAGAGCTTGACCACCTCCCACCGCGGTCGCACAAGAGGCTGACTTGGCGCAAAACCTCTGGGGTCAACCTTGGCCGAAAGCGGAACTGGCACAGCACCTTCTTCTCCTCACCGGTCGGAGGATTCGCCCCGCAGGACAGACACCACCTCGCCAAGAACGGGCGATCGAGGCCACACACCATGCAAGTCCAAACCTGCTCGCCTCTTTCTGCCATGTGTGTCGTTCTTGACGAATGAAATAAAGAAAAGAGCTTTGTTCACTAAACACAAAACTTAATCCCGCTCAGTCGAACTGGCCCGCCCCAAAGATGGGAACGCTGCCGGACTCGCCCTCCCTGACCTCGCGGATTCTATGCTCCTTGTCCAATGGATTTGCGTTCCCGGCCAGGTTCGAGCCCGTGCTGGTGGCGCCGCCACTCGGGTAGCCCAGGTCGACCCGCTCGGCCTGCATGACGGGGAGCTCCTCCTGCCGCAGGGTCTCGATGGCGGCCATCTCGGCGCGAGGCTGCGCCACACCGAACTCGGTCGTGGCGGCGGCGGACAATAGCGTCGGGGAAGCCGTGCCGTAGCTCGTGTAGGCCTCGCCCGAGCCCACGGTGGTGATCTTCACCACGGGCGTGTTGGGAATGCCCTCGGGGCTGTAGGTGATGCTGGTGCCTGGCGCAGAGGTCGTGACGGACGAGCCACCGGTCGTGCTGCGGACAGACGTCGTCGGGATGCTGGCGGAGGACGCCACGATCGGAGTCGCCGGCACAGTAGTCGTGGCCGTGGCCGCCACAGGCACGGCTCTGGTGGGAACCGCGGCCGTGGAGGCCGTCGTGGCGGCCGTGGACAGACCCGTGGTCTCCGCCACTACGGGCGTGGCGGTCGGGGTCACGACGGTCTTCTTCTTCTTCTTCTTGCCCAGCTTGATCCTCGACATCAGCGTGTTCCTCGAGTCGCTGTACACGTCCCCGACCGGACGAATGCCGGCCACGTCCTGAATCCTGCACATGTGACACGGACGGCGCAAGCCCCCGTTACATTCAGCGTCCACATGCGCTGCGATCAGGCCTGTGGCGGCTCGTACCGCTCGATCGCGACAGTGGCCGCAAGGAGAAGCAGCGGGTTGGAGAAGGTCGGCGCAACGCGGATGCCATAGAGGCCCTGATCGCCCGGCGGCGCAAGCCCGCGCGACACCTGTTGTAACCCCATCAGCCGTGACGATGAGTCCCGCGTGAACGCGAAAGAGAGAGAAAAGGGGGAAGAGAAGTACGTCGGCGATGATGGTGTTGAATTGGTAGAAGCTAAACTCAGAGTGGGCAAAGTTGCCCTTGGCGTGGATGCTCTGCGAGTTGAAAGGCCGCAGCGTGTAGATCGGCTCGTTGATGCTCAGGAACTTCCTCTTCACCTTGGCCGTCGTCCCGTACACGGAAATCACTGCCCGTCCCTTCGTTCATCAGCGCCCGGCCACAGCATTCAGGACTTTAGGGAGCGTATGCGTACGGTAGGTGGGCATGCGATAGAGACGGTTCACGATGGAGGGCTCCTCGCGGATGAAGCCCACCTCGTGGCCCGAGGCGTCGGCGATGCGGATGTCGTCCAGCTGCTTGGACCCAAAGTTGCAGATGAGGCGGTAGCGCGCGAGGCCTTGCTGGTCCCGGACCTCGTACGTGTTGGACAGCACCCAGAACATGTGGCGCATCACGAACAGCGGGCTGACGCCGGTCTCGCGCGGCACCGCGCCCGCCGCTGCGGCCGTCGTAGCGGCCATGGGCGTCAGGCCGGGCGAGCTCAGGGCTGAGTTCATTTTTCACGCCGTTAACGGCCAGGCAGCGGTCAGAGAGAGCAGCGACAAAGGACGAACAAGCTGATGAGGGTTCGAGTACTGGGTGAGGCCGTGGCCGGCGCGGCGCCCATGGGCAGGCCCGAGGGCGAAGCGAGGCCGCTTTCGACCGTGACGGGCGTGGTGGAGCCCACGCCCGAGAGGCCGATGCCGGCCGTGGCCGCAGGCTGGCGCGCGCTTATTCCTGGCGGGCGGGACGTGAGGCTGACTGCGATTGCCTGTGGAAGGGAGGAAGTCAAGGCTCGTACCGGACCCGATCGGGGCCTGTGTGACGTCAGGGGCGTGGCCAAGGACCGTTGAGCGGAAGGGCTCGAGGTGGGCCCGGAAGTAGAGAGCGGCAGACGTGGAGCGGGGACGATCGAGGAAGAACCAACCTTCCATGGAGCCCCGCTCGCTAATTCTGAACAGAGGCTGGCGGATGTAGCCCAGTCGTTCGCCGTCCCGATTGTCGTGGACGGCCAGCTCGACGTAGCCGCCCTCCTTGTCCCACTGCGTGACCTGGAATTCGAAGCGTTCCATCCTGTGGACCACCAGACGTGATGTTAAAGAGTCGCCCGACAACAAGGGAGGGTAGATGTGCTCTGTAGATGGGTTGTTGTGTGCACCAATAGGGGTTGAGGCTGCCTGCTAGGACGTTCGTCTTGCGTGTCCCGATAGCCCGCCCGCTGCTGTCGAAAACGGTCATGACCACATACGGTTCACAAGTGCCTGTGCGCCATCAACGTCAATGAAAAATAGGAATCGACTATGGGCAAAGGGACCAGAGAATGAGTACTCATCAGCTGAGCTGGGAGAAGGTCACGCGCTTCACGTACTGCAGAAATACAACAAACATGAGGTCAACCGGTCAACACTGCCAGAGGAAGGAGGCTACGTACTCTCGAGGGAGAGCACCTCACGAGAGAGGGGCTCGCCCCGGATTCCAAGAGGCTCTTGCCCTTGCATTTGTTTGTAAGTTGATGGTGGCTGATTGCAAGTGATATAAAGCGAATAGTATGAGGCTGTAGAAGGTTGAGGGGTGAGGTTGAGAATACGCAATGTCGGTCAGGACGCCGCCGGGCGTACGCAGTGCAGCACCAGCCGTTGGCTGAACGAGCAGATGGTGGAAACTGGACCACAACAGCTCCTTCTTCCGCAGAATTTTCGACCAGAAGAAGCGATTAACGCCGACAAACCTTTCTGGTATGCAGGCATATTTCAGCGCGCAGGATTGGCGATTACTCGGCGAGGCAGAAGAATTTTTTTTACATAAAATGTCCCTTTGGTGCAATCGGGGAATGATTTTTACCGCCCGACATCGGGGACTATTTTTCACTCCGAAGTAAAAAGCACGACAAGCAAAGGAGAGACACAAACGCAAAGAACTCAACAGACCGGAGACGCGAATGAGCTCCACCACCAGCCCGACTAACGTGCCGGTCAAGGCTTGCAACTTTTGCAGGAACTCGCACACCGCGTGTGATGGGTACTCGACCTTCTTGAACGAGTGGGTGCACGCAAAGAAGGCGCTCATGGAGGTAAGTGCTGTGCAGAGAGCGGCCATGTCGCCGGTGTATCAAACGAGGCCTGTCAGACCAGTGCTGCGACCTGGCCCCACGCAAGAAGGGGCGCCCCGCCCGAACGGACCCGCGTTTCCGACCCAAGTACCCCAACGGAAACAACAACGCTCCCGCCCACAACAACAACAACACGAAGGTGCAAGACAGCACCACAACCACTACCAGTAGTAGCACGACCGCTGTTCCAGTCACCGCCTCCGATAGTCGGAGGTGTT
Source organism: Acanthamoeba lenticulata (assembly GCA_002179805.1). Classification (NCBI taxonomy): domain Eukaryota; phylum Discosea; order Longamoebia; family Acanthamoebidae; genus Acanthamoeba; species Acanthamoeba lenticulata. The sequence goes on along the minus strand of NAVB01000358.1, from coordinate 107,450 downwards.
CAACGACGAGCGACAGCGACACGCCCACTGGCCAGCCCTGGTACACAAACAACCTGCCGTCATCGGAGACCGAATATGACCTCGAGGGGGCGCGTCCGGGTAGCAACCACTCAACAACTCGGTACCCTTTCGAGCACGTTGACGACGCGCCCTACGCCGTCTCGGAAGACGAAGATGACGACAGCGAAGAGGACGAGGCCGGGGAGAGGAGCAGCATGTCCGAGGCCGACCTCGCCTCCAAGGTCATCGCGATGATGGCAGACGAAACGCACAAGCTGCGCAAAGAGGTTGCAAAGCTGCGCGCCAAGGTCAAGAAGCTGCGCAAGTACAAGCGGCTCTACGAAGAAAACCTTTGCAGCTCGGCACCTTCTTCGAGCTATGTCAGCAGCAGCAGCAGCCAGCAGATGTACGGCTCGAACAAGCGACCACGCCACGACATTGCCTTCGAGGGGCCTGTCTCTCCGCCCTTCGTGCCGGTGGACCCGGTGCGCAAGACAACGTCGGCACCTACGGATGGCTCCTCGTTGCCTGTGGATGCGGTCGAGTGCCCGAGTTTGGTTGAAGCGCGCAAGCACATGGCATTCCTCCAACACTACCGCCTCCCCCCAGACGTGCCCTTTGTCGTGGGCGATATGCACTCGTACGGCCACCGTTCGCCTCTCTGTCTCTCTCTCTCTCTCTCGCAGACTTGGTCTGATCGGGGTGTGATACGCCAGGCGGCCGGTGTTCGCGCTCGAGGTTCCGGGCATGGGGCAAGCGGTGAGCTTTGCCTACACCAACGAGGCCTTTGCCAACATGCTCCAGTTCACCACGGTGCGCTCCAACAGCCTTGGCCTGTTCTATGTCCGCTAGTATCTAACGTGGCGGCATGCGTGTCTGTAAAGGATGAGCTCTGTCGCACCCCTCCTGGCGCTGTCCTCTCAGAGAACGTTCGCCTGCGCGATCGCATGGTCCGGTGTCTTCTCAACAGGTGCGCACGTCCCTGTCGGCCACCCCCTTCGAGATCGTCATGACTGATCATCGGTCCCACCAACAGAGAACCGATGGCCGCCAGCGAGATCTTTGCCATGTGCCCGCTTATGCGCCGAAAGGACGGGCGCACGTTACGAGGCACTTGTAACATGCAGTTCCTCTTCGACTCGACCGGCGCCGTACGCTCTCTTCCCAGTTGCAAAGACCCCCCGAGCACTGAGCTAATCGCTGCTTCACCTTGCAGGTGAAACACATCATCTGCGTCACACTGCACTGCGAAGAAGACGCAAGACGCGAGCACGAGAGGTTCCTCGACAAAGTCGGAAGCAACGCTCTGGTGGTGCCCGCCAGTCACACGGCCGCGTCGCATCACCCGCAGCCGCAGCAGCTGTTCAGTACTTGTGCTCAGTCGGCCGACCGAGACTTTCCGCTTCGGCCAAACGTGTTCGACCTGCCACCACCGACAGTGTCCGCCAGTCACGCCTACTGGGACTGGGTCCTGGGCCAGCCCCAGCCGCAGCCTCTCGCCGCCCCAACACTCGGCGCGGCCAACCTGTGGCGGGCGTAAGAACGAAGGCTAATAAATCCCAATGGCGGAAATTTGTAAAAATGTTGATTGGTGGGTTTTTCGCACATTAAAAAATCCCCGAAAAGCGAAAATAGCCGCGAGCTTGCCGGCTGGGCAGAACGTTCAACAAAGAGGAAGGAGCCATGAGCCAGCCACTGCGCCCAGGAAGGGTCAAAGCGTGCAACAACTGCAGAGCATCGCATATAGCTTGTGACGGGTATGTTTGGTGGAGGGAGCGTTTTTTCCTCCTCTGCTTCTCACTCGTGGGTGAAGGGGGAGACCGTGCGGGCGGTGCTTGAAGAGAGGGATTACCGCGCAATGTTCCGACTTGGTCCCACGCAAGCGGGGGCGGCCATCACGCAAAGACCCCCGCTATCGACCCAAAGAGCCCGAGACCGAGCATGAGCATGGAGAGGCTTCTCCCGCTGAGACCGTAACCCCGCCGAGCAACGAGGGAACCTGGTCAGCTCCACCACCAGCGAGCTGCTGGCTGTACGGCAGTGAGGATGTGAGACAACAGCGACGTGCCGGGGCTCATGGGGACTATTGCTCGGGGACACATGGCGACGGCTCTTCAGAGAGTGGGGATGACGACCGCCAACCGTACCCGACCGAAACGCGGCCGTTCACCAACGCTGGCCCCGACCAGCTCGCGCAGAGGGTGATCACGATGATGGCCGACGAGATCGACAAGCTACGCAGGGAGAACCAGGAGCTGCGCGACAAGGTCAAGAAGCTTCGCAAGAATCAGTGTAAGCACGTGCATGGAAGGAGCACTCCTGAAGGCGATGACCAGAGCAACAACAACAACAACAACTTGTACAGCAACGTCGACGATTCACATCAGCAGCAACAGCAGTTCCTGCAGCAACAGCAACACAAGAAGCGCCGACTCGACCGACCATCTCCTGTCGAAGTGGCCCCGGTGGAACAGCCCATGGTGGTGAAGGAATGTCCTGGCTTGGAAGAAGCACGCATACGCATGCCCTTCCTCCGATCATTCCACGTGCCTCCCGAGGCGCCCTTTGTCGTGGGCGACATCAACGAGTATGCGTCCTCTCCTTTTTCGTCTGAGCGCCCTCATTCCTTCTGGAGCCTCACTCGCTCATGTTGACGATGATCATCCAGGCACCCCGTCTTAGCCATTACCGCAACCAGTACATTCGGCCACGCTCCGGTCATCACCTACTGCAACGAAGCCTTCTTGCAGATGATGCAGTACTCACCTGTACGTCATTGGCGGTTCATGATGTAGTACTCTTTGTTTACACGTTCGTTCATGTTTCGTTTTGGTAACGTACAGGAACAGCTCGCTCGATGTCCTTTCAAGGCACTCTGCGCCGAGAGCCCCACCAAGCAGCGGATAGCGCACTACTTTCATAACCAGTGCGTCGTTTCGTTCATTCTTGCTTGATGCCAGCAGTGACTGATGAGCCCGTCGTCATACAGGAAACCCTGGTCAGCTAGTGAAGTGTTCTTGTTAGAACCGCTGATGCGACGACGAGACGGCGCTACTCTGCGTACCATCGTCAACATGCAGCTGTTTTATGGGCAGACGGGTTCCGTACGTTCTCATCCCTGACGTCAGCCGACACAACACATCGACTTATCGCGCGCCTCAATCGTATACAGGCCATGTATGTCGTTTGCGTCGTCATTCACGTTGAACCGGGTCGACTACGAGAAGGCGAATTCTTCCTCTGCGCTCCGCCTGATGCGGCTCTCGTTCCTGTTCAAGCCCCAGGCCCTTGTTCTGCTGCGCGATCGGATGGGGCCTCAGCGCCTCTTGCAACTGATGACCATGCCAACAACAAGCGTAACCAGGAGGAGTACTGGGACCGCGTCGTGCACGCACTTGGTCTGCCCGTTGTACCGCAGCAGCCCCGCTGGTCCTGATTGCATGTCAGTGGTCAAAGAGATGTTTATGTACATGGCCGAAAGAAGTCACAGTAAGCGTGCAGGCCATAAAGACGCGGGAATGTGAAGTAATATTTGGCATTCCACCGGACTTGAACGGCGATTTCGCCAAGAGCTCGAGCCGTGAGCTGGTGGGTGCATTTCGGCGAGCATAAAAATCACACACACACAGATCTGTGCCATGGGATCTAAAGACTAGTACGTGATCGTAAAAATGGCTGTGCGCAGAATAGAATGATGAATCCAGTCACTTACTTTTACCTTCTCAACGCAGCGATGAGATGTTCAAGCTGCTAATTGTAGGCGATAGGTAAGGATTCAACCTTTCACAACGTCTTCGCGGTGCTGTGCCGTTCAATTGGCTTCCAACCCCCCCCCCCAATTTTCTCCCGTCACATCCTCATTCGTGATCTTCTGGTGCAGCGGCGTGGGTAAGACGTGTCTGCTTACCCGCTATGCGGTACTGTCCTCTTTGTCCACGGCGGCCTTGCGCCTCTTTATGCGCACTGTTCCTCGAGGAGAGTCCTTATTTGTCGTTCGCCTCGCCTGCAGGATAATATCATGATGGACACATATACCGCCACTATTGGCGTCGACTTCAAGGTCAAGACGCTGCACATTGACGGCCACTCCGTCCGCCTGCAGATCTGGGACACAGGCACGTCGTGTGCTGTTGTTGTCCTTTGTTTCACTTCGCTTCGCGGTTGTGCTCACACCAATTCCTCCCCCTTGTCATCGATGGCATCGAAACAACTCCACTACACAGCCGGCCAGGAACGATTTCGGACCGTCGTACGCCTACCTGCCTGCTCATCTCGCGCCTCCTGCTGCCTTGCCCGCCCCGCCCTAGCGCGTTTCTGCTCTTCTCGGGCGCTTACTCACCCGCCTGATTGTTATAATGGATCTTTGCGGTTCCCAGTGCCGAAGCTACTACCGAGGAGCGCAGGGCATCGTCATGGTCTATGACGTCACCGACCTGCAGTCTTTCCAGAACATCACTGCTGCCGTATGTCGTTTTAACCTTTGAGTTTATTTATGTTTTATTTTATTTTAACCCGCTCGTTTAGTGGGCGTCAGAGGTCACTAGCAACGCGCCGTCCGATATCGTCAAGCTGCTCGTTGGTACCAAGTCTGATCTCACGACCTACCGCGTGGTCTCCAAAGAGAGCGGTCAAGGTAACGACCCACACCATGGCCCTGCACGTGAGTCCTCTTCCTATTCGCGTGTGGCCTTACCATCTCGCCTCGCGCGATCTTTCTCTCTGCAGAGTTGGCCAAGTCGATCAATGCGCTTTTCATTGAAGCGTCGGCGATGGACGGCACCAACGTGGCTGAGGCCTTTGAGGCCGTCGCCAAACAAATCTTGAAGCAGAAGCAGCAGAGCGGCGACAACTGGGTCAGGGAAGCCGATGCCGTGAAGAAGATCAACCTGGGCGATGCCTCGCCGCGAGGCCAGGCAGCGACTCAAAAGAAGGGCTGGGCCAAGTTCTGCCTGATCTGAAAGAGAGCAAGACCCTCTGAGGGCTGCCAGGGCGCTCAGTGCTGTCGCCAGAGAAGGAGGGAAGAGCGGAGAGCGAGAGTGAGACAAGCGCCTGTAGATACAGAACAACTCGCAAGCATCACGGCCACCAACTTTCTATTTAATACATTAATTTAAATATTTTTCAAATATATAATAAAAATAACCACTTGTGTGTTTTTTCTCTCGGGATTTGCGACCTTGACCTTGTGTGCCTACAACCCGCAACCGAAGGTACAGATGCGACGAATGGCACTGTTCGGGCAGTGTTGAGCTAACTACCGGCCACAGCATGCAGGCCGACCAGACGCTCAAGTTCGTTTCCGACCGCTTCTACGAGGATAACGGCATCGTCGAAGTGCTCAAGAAGTACATCGAGATCCCCAACCAGGTTCGAGGCGGGATATGCACAAGGATTGCTGGCCTCATGTATATATGCAGCTAATTTTACTGTTGATTATGTGCAGTCTCCTCATTTCGATCAGGCTTGGGCCACCAATGGCTACATGGACGCTGCCGTTGATCTTCTTGTGAACTGGGCAAAGGCGCAGCAGGTGCCCGGTCTCTCTATTGAGGTACTGCTGCTCGATCTCAGTTGTCATCTTTTTATGTGCTCATCAACTCGCCCAGGTCGTGAGGATTGAAGGCAGGACGCCCATGATCTTCATGGAGCTCCCCGCGAACGGCGTCGAGACTGGCGAGTACGTACTTCGCGTGTCCTCCCGTCGTTCGTTCCACTTGATCTGCACCTCCTGAACTCTTGATTTATTGCATCCTTTGCCTCTCTCTCTAGGACTGTGCTGCTCTACGGCCACATGGACAAGCAGCCGCCGCTGCTCCCCTGGGCTGAGGGTCTTGGGCCCTACCAGCCCGTCCTGCGGGACGGCAAGCTCTACGGTCGCGGCGGTGCCGACGGTACTGTCTAGGCCCCTTCTCTCAGACGTTTCCACTTCTCTCGAGACAACCGAGCTGACGTTGAGCTATTCGTTGACTTACGTTGTGGCAGACGGCTATGCGCTCTTCTCGAGTGTCACCGCCATCAAGGCCCTGCAGGCTCAAGGCGCCAAATACCCGCGAATGGTCGTCATGGTGGAGGCCAGCGAGGAGTCCGGCTCGCCCGACCTGCCCGCCTACATCGAGCTCCTGAAGGAGCGCATGGGTGCGGGCCTCCCTCCTTTCGCTTCAGCGTTCGATTCGGAGAGCTGATGGTGGTTTGCTGTTCAACTTGGCATCCAACCTTTCAGGCAACGTGTCGCTCGTGGTGTGCCTCGACAGCGGTTGCGGCAACTACGAGCAGTTCTGGCTCACCACGTCGCTCCGTGGCGTGGCCATGGGCGTCCTCAAGGTCTCTGTCCTCAAGTACGTCTCCTCTTCACTTTCATCTTCTCGTCATCGCGTAGAAGGAAACCTTTGTGCTGACGTCATCGCATCGTCGCTTCCCCCTTTCCCTCTTACAATAGGGAGGGAGTCCACAGCGGCGCGTCGAGCGGCATCGTGCCCTCCTCGTTCCGTATCCTTCGCCACGTCCTGTCCCGCCTCGAGAACCCCGAGACCGGCGAGATCCTGTGCAAGGAGCTCTACGTCGACATCCCGGCGGAGCGTGTTGCGCAGGCGCAGGAGGCCGCCAAGCACCTGGGCGAGGGCGTCTACCGTGAGGTGCCCTTCCTCGAGGGCATGCAGCCCGTGACTGCCGACGTCGCCGGTATGCTCTCTCACACCTCAGTGGTGGACCATGCCCACAAATGACACATCGCTCATCGACCTCCCTTCACCGGCCAGAGCTGCTCCTCAACAAGACGTGGCGCCCGCAGCTGGCCGTCGTGGGCTGCGAAGGCATTCCCTCGCTCGAGGGCGGTACGGCCCGCCACGCTTCTCCCTTTGGCGTCCCTTCTTTGCGCTGACGGTCGACTGACCTCGTGAACGTGATCGAGCAGGCAACGTGATGCGCACGCACACGGCCATCAAGCTCTCGATCCGTCTTCCGCCGACCGCCAACGCCTCGATCGCCATTCCCGCCATCAAGAAGCTCCTCGAGGAGGTGTGGCCCTTTCCTCCTCCTCCCAACCGCGCATCACCACTTGTCCACCAATCGATTATTAATCGGCCCGTTCTCGCGCAGAACCCGCCCTACGGAGCCAAGGTGGAGTACGTCCCGCTGGGCGCTGTGGCCGGTTGGGGTACGAGCAAAGGCCCCGCCCCTCCTCCCAATGACATGTATGATGATCTGATCGCGAAATTCCCCCACCAACAACAACAGCCTCGCCCGTGCTGGCGCCGTGGCTGTCTGAGGCGGTCAACAAGGCCTCGCAGTCCTTCTACAAGAAGCCGTGCCTGCAGTTTGGCGAGGGCGGCACCATCGTACGATTCCACCAATCACCCCTTCTCACCTCATCATGGTTCATGCGTGATGCTGACTGCCAGCGTCTTGCTCGTGCGCACGCGGCGCGACACAGCCGTTCATGGGCATGCTCGGCGCGCAGTTCCCCAAGGCCGAGTTTGTGATCACCGGCGTGCTGGGCCCCGGAAGCAACGCGCACGGCCCCAACGAGTTCATCCACCTGGACATGGCGGTCAAGGTGACCTCGTGTGTGGCTCACATCCTCTCCGACTTTGCTCAGAAGCCCTAAACGCGCCTCCACCAGCCGGCTCTCGCCTTCTTGTTCTTGTTTGGACAAAAAGAAGCAGAACAAGAAGAAGAGATCAACTCTTCAATCAGGCGCCGACCCCGGCGTCATCGCCGATGAGGTGGTTGAGGGAGAGGAGGATGTCCTGCATGGAGGGCCGCTTCTCCGGGTTGTCGTGCCAGGCCTTCTTCATGAGCTTGCTGAAGAGGGCTGGGCAGTCGTTGGACAGCGGGGGTCGCCGGCCCTCGAGCACGTCCATCGAAACGCCCATGAAGTTGCGGCCCTTGTAGGGCTCCTGCCGCGTGAGCACCTCCCACATGATGATCGCGAAACTGTACACGTCGGCCTTTTCGCTGTACTTTTGGCCTCGAATCACCTCCGGCGCTGTGTGTGCCGTCATGTCTCGTGTGAGCCACCACCCTTGAAGATGAACAGCATCATGAGGCACGTACCAGTCCAACAGGGCGTGCCGCAGCGGGTCATGGTGGCGTTCTCCTCCTTGATGCGCGCGAACCCAAAGTCGGCCACCTTGACGTTCCAGTTCTCGTCCACGAGCAGGTTGGCCGGCTTGAGGTCGCGGTGCACGATGCAGGGCGACAGCTGGTGCAGGTAGTTGACCCCGAGGGCCGCGTCGCGGAGCATCCGCAGGCGCTGCTGCCACGTCAGCCGAATCGTCATGTTGTGCAAGATGCCGTGGAGCGACCCGTTCTTGGCGAACTCGGTCACGATGCACAGGTTGGGCCGCTTCACGCAGGCGCCGATGAAAATGACGATGCTCGGGTGGAGCAGCTCGGAGAGGAACGCCATCTCGGCGCGGAACTCGAGCATGCGGCGCTCGTCGAGCTTCTGCTTCATAAACTTCTTGACCGCTACCTCGACGCCCTTCCACCGCCCTTTGTACACGACGCCATAACTGCCCATCCCGATCTGCTTGCCCAGCTGGATCTCGTTGTAGTCAATGACCCATCGGCACAGGTTGGCAGACGTGAGGAAGTTGTCCTCCTTAAAGGCCATGCGGTCGTCCAGAATCTCTTGGTCACCCAACGTCTCGCTGCAGCCCCCAAAGATAAAATGAATCGAAATTCATGAGATAAAAATAAATAAAAACAAAAACAAAAATAAAAAGCTTCGTACCCGGTGTCCTCGCTGGTCGTCGTTTCCTCGTCGAGAGACGCGTTGTTGTGAAGCGGCAGGCCGTTGAGGAAGCGGTCCTCGAGGCCCGGAACGCGCAGCTCCCAGAGCTGGACGGAGGGGTTGTCGGGCGTCTCGAGGCGGCCCAGCGGCACCAGGCGGCCCTTCTCCTTGACCGCCTCGCTGTCGACCGACACCAACTTGTCGTAGGCCGCCTGCGAGATCAGGACCTGGCCGCCGTTGGTGACCGACGTGATGCGCGCGGCGGCGTTGACCACCGGCCCGATGAACTCGACGCGGCGGGTCATGGCGTCGCGCACGACGCGGGGCCGGCCCACGTGCAGGCCGATCCGCACGCGCAGCCCGCGGAACAGCACGCGGTCGTCGACGTCGCCCCACTCCTCGGCCGCGCCCGGGTGGTCGAGCAGCGCCTCGGGCCAGTCGAGCTTGAGCAGCTCCTGCTGCACCTCCGTGCACCAGGCCAGCGCGTCCTGCGTCTGCTGGAAGGCCATGCAGAACGAGCCCTCGCCGCTGATCTGGTCCCGGATGAACACCACCTCGTAGCCCTGTCCCCGATGATCGACAACGCGCGAGTGAGCGATTGCCACGCACGACCATGACGCAGAAGAAGAAGAAGGAGATACGCACGTGGTGCTTCTTGAGCAGCGATCGCAGGAGCTGGTTGTGGAGGAGGGTGGCCTCCTTCATGGCCGTCGCGTTAAACTCCCAGAGGGAGGCGGCCCGCGTGATGTCGGAGAACAGGACGACCATCTCGTCCTCGGGCGGTTGAATCGTCGTGCCGCCGCCGCCGCCGCCAATACCACCACCGGCGGCCTTGCCCTTGGACGAGCTCGTCGATGACGAGTTGGAGGAGGTCTGCTGCAGGCTCGTCAGCGGCCTGCCCGTGGTCCACGACTCGCGATCGCCCGCATTCACTGGTTCGACCCCCCCCCATCATGGTGTCAGCGCACACGCGTTCGGCCTCGGCTCACACACGCTCGCGGGATGTCGACGCCAGGCGCCGTGAGATGCGAGCTACGTACGGGAGGAGGTCGACCCGCGGGTGCTCGATTCCTCGTGGACGGCGCCCAGGCGGGCCATGATCTCCAGGAACGTCGGGCGGAGCGACGGGTCGGCGTGCCAACAGTTCTCGATGAGCGCCCTGCGTGCGTGGTCGTGCACTTGTGAGTCAGGGGCATGTGTGTACGAGCATGCGTTTGTTTGGTACCGGAAGTCGGGGTGGATCACGCCATCCTCTTCTGGCAGCGGCGGGCGCAGGTTGTCGCGGATCACGCTCACCGCGATCGCCGCCGGGCTTGTTGTGGAGAGAACGCGTCAGAAGGGCGCATGCGCTTGTGCGTGCGTGCATGAAGTGAAGGACGCGTGAGCCAAGGGGAGGTGATGTACCTCATGCCGTGGTAGGGCTGATCCCGCGTCGCCAGCTCCCACAAGATGATGCCTGCGCGTGCGCGTTCGTCGTTGGCGCAAGAAGCTCAGGCACGACACGGAGAAGGCGTACCAAAGGAGTAGATGTCGGCCAGCATGTAGTCGACATCGACGGACTCGTTCAGGACCTCCGGAGCCGTCCAGTGAATGCTGCCCTGGAGGTTGGGCTGCACTTTCTTGATCTCGGCCTTGAATTTGGTCAAACCAAAGTCGCTGACCTGCAGGAGCATGAAAGAAGACAATATAAAAATAATAATAACAATATTTATATATTAAAAACGGATCTTGATTTGTTATTATATAAATAAATATATAAAAATTGATGTCAGGCTGGGCGTACCTTGATGTTCCATTTGTTGTCGAGAAGCAGGTTGAGAGACTTGAGATCCCGGTGGACGATGCCCGACGAGTGGAGGAAGTGCATGCCCTTGGCCGCTTGGCAGGCCAGCTTCACGCTGAGCGCGAAAGGCACCGCGGGCACGAGCTCGTTGTGCAAAAACTGGTGTGTTTTTTACGCCTCAGGAAAAGTCTGCGAGCCGTCATCAAGAAGCTTGGCGGGATGGGGAAGACGACGCACGTCGTAGAGGGAGCCCAGGGTCATGAGCTCCATGACGATGCACATGCGGCCCTTCTTGGTGCAGGCGGCCATGAAGAGCACCACGTTGGGGTGGCGCAGGGCGGTCATCACGCGCACCTCCTCGCGGAAGCTCTTCTCGAGATCCTTGGTCACATTGTCGGAGGCGATCGTCTTGATGGCCACCTCGGTGCCCTTCCACACGCCACGATAGACCGTGCCGTATCCGCCCGTGCCCAGCTGATCTCCCAGCTCAAGCTCCGTGACGTCAATCTCCCACTCATTGCTATGTGACCCGCCACCGGAACGGGCGTTGCCATTTAAAGAGAGTCAGTTCCTATTATGGTGATTCACGGGCGATTGCCAAAAAGTTCATAAGTGGACTTAGAAAACATACCGCTCGTGTCGACGCCCGAGGCACGCGGCGAGGAGCGCCACGAGAAGGAGAAGGATCAAGATGACTCCGCCCGGTACCAGCACCGCTGCGGAAGCAGTGGTGATGTGAGGCCAATGATGACGTCCACGGCCAAGGAGAGAAGGAGGAGAAGTCATGCCCGGGCGGGCGTACCGATTAGGACAATTTTCAAGGTGTCGCTCACTGGGGACGCCTTGTCCGCTTCGCAGTAGCGGCCAGCGTACGAGCTGGCGCAGACGCATGCGTTCTCATCGCAGGTCCCGTGGTTCGAGCACAGGGTGCCCTTGTAGACGCAGCCTGTCCCGGCCCGACCCCGCGTTGTTGAGTCGCAGCTGGTGGAAGGAGGAGGCGTTTCCTAGGGACTAGGGACACGCACCATGAAGTTTGCTGACAAACTTGGAGTTGCAGGAGACGTCGCTGAGGAGGGTCAGCATGCGGCTGTAGAGCAGAGGATGCTCCGAAGCCACGACCACGCCCGCCCTGAGTTGACGTTTTTTCCAACATGGAAGTGTTTAGGCCCGTCCGTTTCTTCAAACCTGGTGTGCGCCCATGGGGAGGCAAGCGCCTTACCTGGACGCAATCTCTTGGGCCTTGCCTGATGTTTGCGTCCCTGTGTGGTGTCGACACAACGCCAAGAGCAAGAGAGGGCAACAGCAGAGTCAGAAGGGGTGCCTACCGCCCGTGTGTATTGACGACGTACAGTAGAACCAGTCCGTCAGGGCGGTGGCCTTGTTGCAATCCGCCATATTGGTCAAGTGGAAGAGGAAAGAGCCGATGGCGGTGATCGGCCAACTGCCGGGGCTCGTCCCGAGTATGGCGCCTACGTGGGGAGGCGCGCGCGTGTCTCAGCCACATACTTGTGCATCGGTATGGCGTGCCCGGTCCCTTTCGTACCGATGTGCGAGCTGGCGGACTGGTAATAGTCGGACAGGGCCATCAGCAGCGGCTCGGCCCGCGGTGCCACTTGAGCACCGGACACGTCGATCATGTTGCCGATCTGAATCTTACGGTTGTACTTGAAGTCGTGATATCTGGGGGGGCACACTCCAGTCGTGAGTAGGGACATTGAGCTCTTGTGTGCGCGTGTCCCACACGTACGCCCAAATGGTGAAGGAGTAAGGCGTGCTCGCCAGCGTGGCGGCCAATCCGTCAACAGGCTTTGCAATGCTGTTATTGAGCGCCGTAAGATCGAGTTGGCTCACGGTGCCAAAGCGCGTGGCAAAGGCCGGGACGCTGTGGCTCAGCGCCTCCGTGAACAGCTTCGTGATGATCGTGGGCGCGTTGGCGTAGACCACGCCGATGGGCTGGTTCGGCAGGGTCACGTTGGCCGGGTTGAGCCGGCTGATGTTGGGATGGTTCCAGTAAGTGATGCGGCCGAGCAAGATGTCGGCCATCGTTTGCAGATCAAACACCAACTGTGCAGCGCAAGCAGGAGGACACTCTGTGAGGATCCTGACCACCATGGCCAGCAGCTCTTTGGTCGGATGCGGAGCGCACCTGGGCGGCATCGGGGAAGTTGTAGGCCGGCACCACGGCAAAGGCGACGACGGGCAGGGACGCCAAGTCGGTCGGAGCGTAGGCCGTGATATTGAGAACTGAGTCGACAGCATATCAGTTGCCACGGAATGAATGAACTTGATCGAGACAGCACGTACTGGTGGTGACGGCGGCAAAATCGAGGTCTTGGTCAAGGATATCGGTCACGCCAACCGCCTCATCGGTGATCGTTTGGTACTTGAGCAAGAAGGCACTCGACCCAAACGCGTTGGCCCAGGCTGTTGTTAAACGGTCATTTCACGATAAGAGAGCCTCCAAAACAAAAAACGAGCATGACCTGGACAACGTAGGGGGATGGTATGCAACGTACTCGGATAGGTGGGTGACGCTCCGCCAGAGCCCAAAAGCACGGCTGATGAGAACGATTGTTGGCCCTTGCAAGTGACCTTGTAAAAGTCGTCAAAAATCCTGATTGGGAATGGGCAATGGTTGTCCATCAGTATTGCGTGACCGGCCAGGGTTGGGGATCGGGCGTGGTGGGTTGTGCCTCTTCTTGATGCCACTTCCAATCGGCACATAGCCCTTGTCCAGAGCCACGCTTCCGGCCTATGAACGGATTGACCGCTCGATGAGACAGACGCATAGGCACAGACACACACACGAAAGAGCACGCACGTTGTCGTTGAGCTGGATCCAGGCGAGGAAGCGCAGTACTGTATCGACCTGGCTGCAGTCGGAGATGCCGGAGCTGTTGTAGGACAGCAGGACGTAGAGGAAGTGACAGAAAGGCCACGAATTGGCTCCTGCGCGTCAGTCCCCCAAGGCGCACGGTATGGTTAAGTTCGATTTTGCTTCCATGGAGGCGTGCAGAAAGGGGCAGACCTGGCCCATCCGAGATGTCCACGATAAAGGACGAGGACTCGCTGTAGTCTTCGAGAGAGCTCTTAATGGAAGTGAGCGTAGGCCTGATATAGTTGCCTGCCTTGTTGAGCATCGCAATCGTGGGGAGATTCTGCTTCACCGCATCGTTCCACGCGATGTACGTCATGGAATACTCGTTGTTCTGTTGGCGGCGGACACTCAGCTGTCAGATCTGAGCGACTAGGACAAGTGGACAAGGCGTTTCTGTTCGGACCTGGACGTGCGTGATCCTGTCGGCGGGCACGGCGTAGCCCAGCGCGGTGCCATTCCACATAGGGAAGGCCATCGGTAGATACTCGTAGGTGCTCTGCACCGCGGAGAAGATGGCCGCGAATGTTGGATTCATGCGCGCCAGGGCATTCATGAACGCCTGCACACAGGAAGAGATTATATATTTAAATTCTGTAAAGCGTTCAAGAAAGGCATCAACGCACGTTGGTGATGTCCAGGTATCCCTGGAGGTTATAGGCGAGCGTAATGGGCTTGGTGGGCAGTTTGTTGGCGGCCGCCAGAGCAGGATTGAGAGCCCTAATGGCCGGATGGTCCCACATGTTGATGATCCCGAGCCAGATGTAGACCAGCGTTGTCCTGTCAAGAGGCCAAGTCGCTGCAAATTGAGGTTCGTGTGCAACACGTGTGTGAAAGACAGCTGCATCGTACCGATCCAACAACAACGGAGGGTCGCTTTGGGTGACGTTGGGTAAGTTGTAGATGACCGTGATGGCTCCCGCAACCATCGGTATCTCCGTGCCGTTGTACTCAACTGCCAAAAGATACCAAACTCCGCTCAGCAAGAAGAAGGCGAAATGAGGGTAAGAAAATCAAACTGGCGTACTCAGCTGATACTCGGGCAGTGTGACCTCACCAACTGTGAGGGCTACACCACCGGCCAAGTAGTTCAACACGCTCTCGAGCGCCGTGGTGGGCGTGTAGATCATCTGTACGTCATCAACATGAAACCTGGGCCGCCGCAGGAAGTCAGCCTTCCGCTTGGCCACTCCTGCGCGGGCTAGGCGTGCGTCTATTACCTGTAGCTGTAGGCCCAGGCGTCCATAATCTCTGCGGCATTGGGTCCTCCAGAGCCCAGGAGGCTGGTTGCTTGTGCTGCTCCACGAAGTCAGACATTATGGAAGAGTCTGAAAGTGAAAAGGGAAGTACGCACCAGGAGAAGATAGGGCAAGGAAGCTGAGAAGTAAGTAGGGGAGAAGAGAGTAGAGCAGGTGAGTCATGGCAAAGATAGAGGTTAGTGGAGGCACGACGCGTCCCGGACAAGGTGAAAGTGGTTCTGTTGGCACTCTCCTCCAGACTGACCGATTGGTGACTCTCCCCTTACCCTTGACGACGCACATATTCCTAGCACGTAGCCCACCTGCGGACCCTTTATGGTATGGTGATCGGGTGGGTGCGATCTCCGCATTTAGACAAACGTATGCCACGGCAACACGAGCCAGATTGCTTTCCTTCAATTCTAAAAGCGGCCCGGATAGCGCAAGCGAGAGAGCGTGCTTGTGAGCTCTGTCTCAGAGTCTTCGTTGTCGCGCCACACTCGCCGCAAGGTTTCCACTCGCTCACGCACCTCCTGCCTGTTTTTTTTAACCCACATGTAAGTTACTCGCCAGCACTTCTGCTGCCATGCAGCAAAGTGTCTGAAAAATTGGGAAGAAAAAGTCAAAGAAGCAAGGCCGTACGCAGGACGGGACGGCAACTGTGCGGCAATGGCGTCCCAAGAAGCCAAACCCAATCGCGCCACTGCTTCGTCAAAAACTTGCAACTCTTCCACGGACCAAACGCCCCTAGATTATGATAAGTATTTTAAAAATAATAATAAATAATAATCAGTGGGTGCAGGCTGAAGTGTATTCGCCTTTTGGGCAGATGGAACGCACGATGGGAGTGCGGCAGGCTTCTTGCGGGCCTTGCTGCCGCCGGACGACGGTTTTCGCTTTCGCGCTTTTGGCACAGCCGTACGGTACTCCTCAGCCACCTCTTCGAACTGCTCCGCGGCATCGTTGCAATGTTGCGAGAGCATGCTGAAAAAGAGCGCATCATGAGCAGAAGGAGCCTCCATCTTTACGCTCCTTACGGCCTGCGGCAACGTCCGTTTTGCTTTTTCATTTAGTGGAAAAACGAGAAGAATGTTTGTTATGTTAATCGTCCTCCGGGCAAGGGCATGGAAGCCCAAATAGGCAAGCAATCCCGCAGTCAGCGTGTCCCTTGCGTTTCCTGCGGGGAGCTCCCAGTCAAACAAGGGGAAGAAAAAGGAGGTACCACAGCATCAAATCGAACCAGCCCTCTTACTGGGTCTCCACTTTTCGGCGCTTGTGCTCAAGGCGTACGTCTCTTTTTGGCTCAGCAGCCCCTCTCTTTATCTGGCTCATCCTCCGCTCCTGACCTTCAGCTCTGCTCGCCCCATCAATTGTATCCGTACTTCGAAATCAGCGAGTCTGCCCTGCTTCTTTTGTTTATCTTACCTTTTCTTTACTCTACGCAAGATTTTGATGGATCCTGCAACGTTGAAGAAGCGGGGCTCTCTGCAGCGAACAGCCCGCCAAGCAGTGAAGAAAGACCGCACCTATTCCGTCCCTTGTTTCCTCGACATTCCTGTAGCTCCACCTCTCTGCACTTCAACTCCTCTCTTTGGTTGCTTATGCACCATCCTCTGCTCTCGCCGCTACAGAGCCGCTCTGGATCCGTCATAGGGGGCTACAATGGGGAGCGAAGCTCGGTGGTGATCTATGGCCAGAAGAAGGACGGACGACGCTCAGTTCGGGCAGGTGAGTTCTTGCCCTCTTTGGTAAGTTGGTTGAATGGAAGACTCTGACCCCTCTCATCGCACGCGCTACGCAATAAAGGCACACTCGAGTCACTGGTTGAGCTCCTGGCTGAGGATGAACTTGCTGACCCGGACTATGTCGAGACCTTTATAGCCACGCATAACTACTTCATCGATTCACAGTCTTTCATGAGCAGGTAGGCTATGGACTCTGATTACTGCCCGCCACAGGAGGTGCAGAGCACTGACGTGTGGTCCATTACAGGTTGATGGCTCGATTCTACGATGGCGACGACACTCGGGTTATCGAAGTCTTTGAGAAGTGGATCAACTGCTATGGCGGTGAGGACTTCACCGAAGAGAACCAGCTCCTCTTCAACATGTTCCTGGCGGATCTGGACTCAAAAGGTCTTCAAACGCTCACAAACAAGCTGCGACAAATGATCCGTGAGCAGCAAGCGATGGCCGAGAGGCGAAAACAACAAGAAGAAGAAGAGGCCAAACAGGAGGCATTGGTACAACATATTGAATGGTTTTAGGGAAGCTGATCCATCTCACAGCTCTCCCCTACTGCAGGAGCTAGCAAACCGAAGCGGTGCCTCGCCAACTGTCATCCTTTATCAGATCAGGTAAACGCCGCGCGCGTAACGATGGCCACTCCATGCACTGTCACTCACACTTGTAGCTTCTCTTCCCAGCGGCCTCCATCCGAAGCTGTACACTCCGGCACAGATAGCTTTCTACCTGACACAGATCGAGTTCCAGCTCTTCTCAGAGATTCCACAAAGAGAGTACCTCCACAACGCGTGGAGTAAAAAGGGAGCACGAGAAGGTACAACCTGAGCTTCCCATCTGCGTGTTAGCAAACTTCACTGATTGATTCTTCTGTGCGCACAGCAAGGAAACTCAGCAAGCTCATTGACCGATTCAACGCTGTCAGCTTCTGGGTGGCCACGTCCATCCTCACGCACGGTGACTCCACCAAGAAGAGGTACAATCCTGTGCTATGCGTTCTCGTTGTTTCTTCTTTTGTCCTCACATGGCGGGTGATGATCAGGACACCCATGCTAGCACTGTTCATTACGGTGGCCGATCTGTGCGTGAAGCTACAAAACTACCAGTCGGCAATGCAAATTTTCTCCGCCCTCAACCTGATTCCCATCGAACGCCTGAAGGATGAGTGGAAGGGCCTGCCCAAGAGAAGCCAGCAGATGTACTCAGACCTGCAAATGATGTTCGCAAGTGAGGGGAATTTCAAGAACTACCGCAACACCATGTACGATCTCCACCAGTAGTTCAAGTGTTTAACGTTGAGGCTGGGCCAAACTTGCTCACAAGCAAAGCCACATACACAGCCGATCGGTGGTCGCACCAGCCATTCCGCTGCTTTCTGTGGTTTTGTCCGACCTTACCATGATTGAGGAAAACGACAACAGTATAGAACTCAAAGACGGTGGTACGGGGTGCTCAATGGCTTGGTATGTAACGCTGCTCACGCGCGACCACAGCAACGGCAGGTGGTCAACCAGCTCCAGCAGAGGAGAAGCTGATTCATTTCGAAAAGATGTCGATGATCTACGAGACTCTTAGCGTCCTCAAGCGGTGCTTCGCAGCCTCTTACAGCGACGCAATGTTCGAGGCCATCACCGCTGGAGAGGGCTCAAAGGGTGAGGGGACTCTGGAGGATCTTTTGTGGATGCTCAAAGCCCTCCCTCGCCTCCCAGAGAAAGAGCTTTACGAGTTTAAGGGAAATGACTCCAAGAAGAAGGTATGCTTTATCCTTTTTACTTCTGCGAACTTGCTTACTAACGAGGAAGCCACGTCTATATAATAGATCAAAGAGCTGAAGAAAGCGCACAAGGCCGCGGTAAAGGAAAGGAAGAAAGTTTGACACTCACTCTCATAAACCTCTTCATTGTATCAACGAGTGCGCTTATCGGCCGATAAGCGGTTCTGCGTTTTTTCCGGGTTTACTTGGGGTGCCGGCATTTCCGTTTTTTTCTGCAATTTATTTTTTTTAACGGTTCACTTGGCTGTCTTGTGACTCCTCTTCCGGCTGTGTTCACTTCCGAACCCTTAGCGCCTTCAATCAATCGAGCAGTAGAAAATGGAACAGCCCAACGAGAGCCAGAAGAGGAAGCTCGAAGAGGAGGAGGCACCGGTGAAGGCTGAGGAGCCTACCGCGAAGAAGGCCAAGACTGAGACCTCTGCCGAGGACAAGGCGAAGGTGAAGAAGCAGATCGAGTACTACTTCTCGGACAGCAACTACCGCCGTGACAAGTGGCTCCTCGAGGAAGCTGCTAAACACCCCGAAGGCTGTACGAATCTTCCTCATCTTTTTTGGCAGTCTTTGCGGGTTACTCCTGTTCCAATCATTGATCGATTTTCCCACAGACATCGAGATTGAGAAAATCGCTGCGTTCCCTCGCCTCCAGTCGTTGACTACCGATTTGGACGTCGTTGTTGACGTCATGCGCAGCTCCGATCGCCTCACGGTTCGAGCGCTGTGCGCCTCCTCGCCTTCCAGACTTGAACTGACGCCCACCATTTTACCCAGGTGTCGGAGGACGGTAAGCTTGTCAAGCGTGCTCACCCTCTGCCCGAGGTGGACGACTCCGTCCAGCGCACCATTTTTGTGGTTCGTGTTTCCGCACTTGCTTTTTGGCTTTGCCGCAGTTGTGCCTCAAATGTCCTTGAGGCGGCCACGCGTTGAAGTTTCGGAGAGCTCAACTTTCTGGGTGTTTCGTCCTTGTCTGGGCCCACTGCAGAAGGGCCTTGGAGGTGAGGTCAGCATTGATGCCGTCGAGGCTCACTTCCGTAAGTACGGCCCCGTGGCGCGCGTTTCCTTGTTCAGGGAGAAGGAAACCAAGAAGCCCAAGGTAAACGCCCAGTCTTGTTGGCCACATTGTCATTTCTGAATTTTAATCGAAAAAAAAAAAAAAAAACAGGGCGAAGCCTTCATTGAGTTCGAGACCCAGGAGGCCGCCAAGGCCGCTGCTGCCGAGGAGAAGCAAGACTACAACGGCAATGAGGTCACCGTGAAGCCCAAGTACCAGCTCCATTCTATTGTTTTGCGCGTATCTGTGCGGGTTGTTAGGTCAGACATCTAATGTTTGTTCACTAGGATGGCAGCCCGGGAGAAGCCCCAAAAGGCTGAGCGCAAGCGGAAGGCCAATGATGAGGAAAAGGAGGGCGAGGAGAAGGATGACGCCGAGGAGCAGCAGAAGCGGCGGGAGGAGAGGCTGCAGCGCATGCAGGGCACTGTCGTCCACATCACGCTCAGCAGCGATGAGGGCCAGGAGTTCAATCCTGACTTCAACAAGTGGGACATCAAGGTACTTAAACCCGATGTGGCAGCTCAACTCCTCCATGATGCTTATTCTTTTCGTGCCTTCTCTATTGCAGACTCTCGTTGAGGAGGTGCTCCCTACCGACCAGATCAAGTTTGTTGACTTCTCGGCCAAGCAGGCCTGGATCCGCGTGGACAACCCTGATGCGGCCAAGAAGGTCCTCCTCACTTCTTATTGCATACCCTGGTTTACGCCTTCCCCAGCCCCAACTCACATCACCTTGGCGGGGTCTACACCAGGCTCTGGCAGCACTCACTGAGACCACCAAGGAGGTCAAGGGCGTTAAGTTCACCAACCCCCGAATTCTTGAGGGTACAATATTCTTATATTGTATTATATATTTATATGAATATCAATATTATTTATTTATATGAATATTCGTTTTAGACTTTTTTCTGTGTGTGTGTGGTGTGACTAACCCGACGTTCATCACCAGGCGGCGAGGAGAACCAGTACCTGGAGAAGATCCTCGAGGAGGGTGACCGAAAGTTCGGCAAGAAGGGAGGCCGCGGAGGAGGCCGTGGTGGCAAGAGGGGCAGGGGCGGGCGAGGCGGCAGGAGGGGCGGTCGGAGCAGGGACTAAGTGCCCCGACTCACTACAGCGGTGGTGAACAGCCACCGACTCGCGGAAAGAAGAAGGGTAAGGCCTAAGACGACGACGGGGGGTTGTACTGGCGGCAGTGGCCGCAACCACACAAAATAGACACGTGCGCGCCTCGTCGGCTAGACGCACACACCTTCAACATCCGCATCCGGCGTTCTAGGAAGAGAAGGAGTCTTCTGGCAAGAACGGGTGGCGCCGTAAGCGGCGTGGTCTTTACGCGGGGCTTTAGGCCGCAAGCGCCCAAGCTGGAGCGTGGCTTAGTCGCACAGCTGCCCTGGCTACCCCGGCCTCACCAGCGACCAGAAGTGACGTTTGAGAAGACAGACATCAGGACCTCTTCAGTCCCAACCTGAGCCAATCCGCCCAAGCACGCGCGTGGTTGGTGACAGCTGGTGGCTTGGGAACTCCCACCGCGCGGGGCCATCCTGGCCCATCGGCGCCAGGAGTTTGGGCTGGCGATGGCGACGCACCAGGGGAAACTCGTCAAGTGGCTCCGATCCGGGACCTCACGCAAGATCCTGCCAATGGCCTACAATCAAACGGAAAATGAGCTGTGTTTATCCGGTTTAGATTTGTCGACCGCGTTGCTTACGCCCTCAGCCGATCACCACAGGCTTTTCATGCGCAGAATGTCGCAAAGGCGAACCTTTAGAAAAGTCGACAAGGAAAATGCTCCTCTCCGTACGAATTCCTAATGGTGCTCTGAAAAGCGAGCCCAAAGGCCCAGACGATGAGCGAGGATGAGAAGGCTGGCGCGATGGGTTGGGATGGCCTGCTCTTGCGGGACATGGTCGGTTCCTCCACCCGTTTCGTCAGTCTTGGTGGCCCGGTGGCCTAGCCACTCTTCTACATAAGAGGCCGTCTCCGTCATTAGCACAACACCCCCCTGACAGAAAGACCTCTCCTCGCGCGCTCGTTCAGCACAGCACAACCGCCCCTTACCCCTTCACATCTCTCGAGACGCGTACCGCGAGATTGAAGCACTGAAAACTCTTCGCGCCACCGAAGTAGTTACTAGTTCCCCACCCAGCAAGAATCAAAAATGATGATGATGTCTGCACACCACCCTGGGCATGTCTTCTCGCCCCACACGTTCGTGCATACGACCGAGAACCGCCCCGTTCAGCAGCACCAGGCCATGCTTGCTGAGGATGAGGCGGCAGCTGCCTTGTGTGCCCTTCCTTCGACGACCAACCACACTGATCTGAAAGCTTTCCAGCACATCTGGGCTCAGGTACTGCCCCATTGCCCTTACCCGGACCCCTACCCCTACCCTGCCCCTACCTTCCTCTTTGCCCTTGGTGGGGTTGTCCTCCTCGTGCACTTTGGTTCTCTTTCTTTGTTTGCCTTTCCTACGAATTTTCTTTCGATTTATCCAATCCCAGAAATTCGGTGTGAAACGCGCTGTGCTGTTGTTAGTTTGGTGTGCAACGACTCACCGGTCCTTTGTAATTGTCTGCGTTTCTCGATGGCAGATCAAGGACTGCAGCGATCGGTTGCATGACCTGACAACGATTGCCACGGTGACCTCCACCGCTGCCCCCGAGGCCGCGCCGCCCACGCCAGCCCTGTTCCCGCTGCTCCAGCAGCTGTTGAGTCTCTTCCACACGTTCAACTCGGCCGTGCAACCCACGCCGGAGAATGCGCCCACGGCGAGCGGCCAGAAGCGAAAGCTCGAGCGTCAAGAGGATAGCGACGTGGCCGAGACCGCTGCTATGTTGGTGGTCAAGCACGAGCACGCCGAAGAGAGCGAGCCCCACGATAGCCAGAAGCGACAAAAGCGCGCTAGGCGCACCAAGGCCAAGCCAGAAATGGCCAACCTCCGGTGCCTCCACTGCGGTGAGACCGACACGCCTGAGTGGCGACGAGGGCCTGCTGGCCCGAAGACGCTCTGCAACGCGTGCGGGCTGCAGTACGCCAAGTTCTTGCGAGAAGCCGACAAGCGAGAGAAGTGCCGACTCCCGCTTTCGCTCGTCCTCAACTCCTAAGCCTGGGGGTCACGAAGGCCATTTACTTTCTCGAGTCTTCGTCATCCCGCACTACCACCCTCAGCAACTCCTTTTCCGACTCCTCCACACTCTGTCTACGCTTCACTGCCACTGAACACACGGCGATGCCGCTGGTTGACGGCACAACGGCTCCCGTGTGGGTGTGCGAGGACCCATTCATTACGATGATGCCGGCGAGCGCGCGATGCGTGTATCGATGCATCACGCACTTCTCGGCCTCCCCCCACTCTCCTGTTTCTCGATACCTCGACTCTGGTCGCGGTCAAGCGGAAGCAACCTCACATACGTGTATATAGCCCACACCCCAAACAACGACGTGGTCACGTCCTCTACTTCTGCAGCCTTTTTTCCTTGTACACACAAGTGCACTTGTTTGTGGCTTAGCGCACAATCTAGTCAACACAACGTTGTCAAACTCTTTGATCCAGCGTTGAACACCGCTGGATGGGGTTGGGAAGGGCCCTTAACATGCTTGGCATATCAAGAATGGCATATTAAGAAAACGGACTCTCGGAGAAACGAGTCTGCGAAATAACCCGGAAGCAAAAGGAAGCTGGCTGACGTCCGCCTTTTATTTGGGTCTTGTACTTGTTGTGTGTCTGCGTTCGCTGCATTCCCGCATCTCTGTACACTTCTTCGGCTCAGCTTCACGTGAAGAGACACAGGGTCAAGAATCGACGGCTTTCTTGCATCCCATTTGCGCCGGCGTACAGAATCTCGAATATTAACGCACACACATACAAAAAATGGAGGCCCCCATCACTACCGAATGGCCTGTGTCGCGAGTCAGGCAGACCTTCGTCGACTACTTCGTGAAGAAGCAACAGCATCTTAATGTGCCGTCATCATCGGTGGTGCCGCACGACGACCCGACGCTGCTCTTCGCGAATGCCGGTATGAATCAGTTTAAGCCCATTTTCTTGGGTCAAGTCGATCCGAAGAGCGAGCAGGCGAACTGGAAGAGGGCCGCCAACAGCCAGAAGTGCATTCGCGCTGGTGGCAAGCACAACGATCTCGAGGACGTTGGCAAGGACACTTACCACCACACCTTTTTCGAGATGTTGGGCAATTGGTCTTTCGGAGACTACTTCAAGGAGGAGGCGATTGCGTGGGCGTGGGATCTTCTCACCAACGTTTACGGCCTTCCGACTGAGCGCCTCTACGCCACCTACTTCAGGGGCGACGAAGAGGATGGCCTCGCTGCCGACGACGAGGCGCGCAACATTTGGCTCAAGTTCCTGCCGGCTGAGCGCGTGCTGCCCTACGGTCGCAAGGAGAACTTCTGGGAGATGGGTGCCACGGGTCCTTGTGGCCCTTGCTCGGAGATCCATTTCGATCGCCTCGGCGGCCGCGACGCTGCCCAACTCGTCAATGCGGACGATCCGACCGTCATCGAGATTTGGAACTTGGTCTTCATCCAATTCAATCGCGAAGATGACGGCAAGCTCAAGCCACTCCCTGCCCGCCACGTCGACACGGGCATGGGCCTGGAGCGCATCACTTCGATCTTGCAGAACAAGCTGAGCAACTACGACACCGACGTCTTCACTCCCATCTTTGCCCGCATTCAGGAGGTCACCGGTGCCAAGGAGTCCTACGGCGGCCGCGTAGGCGCCGAGGACGTGGATAACCGCGACATGGCGTACCGAGTCGTGGCTGACCACATCCGCACTCTTTCGTTCGCGATCAACGACGGTGCCGTGCCGGGCGCTGTAGGTCGTAACTACGTCGTGCGCCGTATCCTCCGCAGGGCCGTGCGGTACGGCAAGCAGATCCTCGGTGCTCAGGACGGCTTCTTCCACCAGCTCGTGCCCGTCGTTATCGAGAGCCTCGGCGACGCGTTCCCCGAGCTGCGCCGCGATCCCGCCCACCTCACCCAGACCATCAAGGAAGAGGAGGCCACCTTCACCAAGACCCTCGGCAAGGGTCTCCAGCGGTTCGCCAAGGCCACCGAGAACATGAAGCCTGGCGACACCATCAGCGGCGAGATCGCCTTCCGCCTCTATGACACCTACGGCTTCCCGCTCGATCTGACCAGCCTCATGGCTGAGGAGAAGGGCCTCAAGGTCGACAAGGTTGGCTTCAAGAACGAGAAGCACGCGCAGCGCGAGCGCTCCAAGGGCGCTGTCACCGCCGTACAGAAGGCTGCCCTCGCCCTCGGCACCCACGCCGTGGCCCACCTTCAGGGCCTCCCCGTTGCGCCCACTGAGGATGCTGCCAAATACACCGAGGACGGTGTTAACGCCACCGTGCGCGCCATCTGGACTGGCAAAGAGTTTGCCGACGCCGTCACCGACGCTGCCGCGGGCGTTGTGCTCGACCGCACCAACTTCTACGCCGAGTCCGGTGGCCAGGTTGCTGACACTGGTCTGATCAAGACCGCCGATGGCTCCAGCCAGCAGGCTGTTGAGGACGCCCAGGTCTACGGAGGTTTCGTCGTCCACATGGGTGTCATCAAGGGCACGCTCCGCGTTGGCGACTCTGTGGAGCTCTCAATCGACGCTCCTCGCCGTCAGAGCCTCAAGTCCAACCACACCACCACTCATTTGGTCAACCACGCCCTGCGAGAGGTGCTCGGCGCCCATGTTGAGCAGCGCGGCTCGATCGTCCAGCCCGAGCGCCTCCGGTTCGACTTTGCCCACAACAAGCCCGTTGATGGTGCCCAGCTGGCCGCCGTCGACAGGGCCGTGGGCGAGCAGATCGCCCAGGACCTGCCCGTCGATGCCAAGGAGGTGCCCCTCAAGCAGGCGCTCTCCATCAACGGCATCAGGGCCGTTTTCGGTGAGACCTATCCCGACCCCGTGCGCGTCGTTGTCGCCGGCCCGACCGTCGATGAGCTGCTCGCGTCGCCGACCAACCCAGAGTGGAGGAAGTACGCGATCGAGCTCTGCGGTGGCACCCACCTGGCCCGCACCTCTGAGGCCGCCAGTTTCGCCGTCATCAGCGAGGAGGCGCTCGCGCGCGGCATTCGGAGGGTAGTCGCCGTCACGGGCGACGCCGCGCGCCAGGCTGTCGCGCGCGCTGACGAGCTTCAGCGGCGGATCGAGGCCGCGTCGGCTCTCAAGGGCATCGACCTCGAGGAGGAGATCAAGCGGCTCGACAAGGCCATCAACGATGCCGAGCAGCCCATCCCTGCCGCCCGCCAGATCCAGTGCCGCGCCCTGCTCGACAAGCTCCGAGGGAGCGCGTTCGCTGCCTCGAAGAACTCTAAGGCTGAGCAGCTTGAGGCCGCCCAGCAGTACGCTGAGCGCATCCTGGCCAGCCTGGGCGAGACCACCTCGGAGAAGATCCACATCGGCCAGCTCGACGTCGGCTCCAACGTCGTGGCTCTCACCAACGCCATCAAGGCCATCCGCGCCAAGCACCCGCACCTGGCCGTGCTCCTGCTCAGCGCGGAGGAGGTCAAGGGCAAGGGCAAGGTGACCGTCGTCACGCAGGTCTCGCCGGACCTCGTCGCCGCGGGCCTCAAGGCCAACGAGTGGGCGGGTGCCGTCGCGGCCCTGCTCGGCGGCAAGGGTGGCGGCAAGCCCGAGACCGCTCAGGGCTCCGGCTCTGACCTGACCAAGCTTGCTGACGCGCTCGCCCTCGCGCGCTCCTTTGCGGGCGAAAAGCTGCAGTAGAGAAACAACCCCGCCTAGAAGAGAGAATAAATTATATACTTTTTTTTAATAAAAATGGGAAGACACAAATATTTAAAAATAGAAAAACTGGAAACCAATACGAACCAAAAGGAAAGAGGCCAGCGAGAGGAAAGGAAAACGAGTGGCGCGAAAGGAGAGGCCCAGATGGGATTTGGAGAGAGAAGGCCCCGGCCTGCGCGTGTACATGGCCACAAGCGCGTGTTGCGTGGCTGATAACGGCGCGGTAGGTTCCTGGCTACTACCTCCTGTGTTGGAGTGGGTCTCGAAAGCGTAAGACCTCCCCCTTGCCGCTCTTCAACCACACGCGGCCTCCTTGGAGGGAAGGCTGAACGGCTGCGATAGATTTAGCTCTGGAACGAGATTAGTAGAGCCCCCATTTTGGTGATCGCGACTGCGCTGGGCCGTGGTGTGGTGTGGTTACTACGGTCTGCCCACCTACCCCCTCTACACAGCCATTGCTTGAAATGGAAGAGGGGCCATGTGCATCTCCACTGCCCGGAGACTCTGAAGGTACCCCTTTCCATCTTCGTGTGGAACTTCCCGAATTGAGTTTAAATTGAGCTGTCTGTTGAACAACGTCGTCCGCCCTCTCTTGTCGCGCTCTAGCCCTCTCGGCTGTCGAGAAGCTTGTGGAAGAGCGCAAGGAGCGGGTGCGAGTCACAAGCCAACAGAAGGGGGGAAGCTTGTGCGAGCTTCTTGAGTGGGTTGTCTCTGCGGGGGAGGAGGGTACAGGCCGCCTTTTTCATGTTTTGGCTGCTTGTCGCTTCCCTATTGCCTTCTTAGCCGCACGCGCGCATTGCCTCATTGCTGGTGGTGGTGTGGTGGCTTCCCGATGGTGTGCTGGCAGACATGACATGGAGTCTCCTGAGCACCTGCCGCATCTTTTCCCCGCCACTGGAGCTGTTGAGGATGTGGATGACCCTGTACACTGAACACGCACAGGAGGAGCACGAGTATAACCGCGACTTTAACAAGCGCATGGCTCGCTTCTTGCGCTACTGGGTCGACCATTTCTTCGACCAGGACTTTAAGGACAAGCCAGCCTTTTACGAGCTCGTCGAATTCATCAACAAAAACCTCCCCCGAGAGGAGGCCAACAAGCTCAAGCTGGCCTTTGTCAAGGTCTCTTGGTCCTTTCCTCACTATTCCTTTCAGCGTTTTTATTCACTTTATCTTTCAAATTGATAGAAACCAAGCACTCTGGCCTCTCCGCACTCATCCGACGCACTGAACGACCCGAATGGCGCTCCGCTCATGTCGCCCACCCGCACGCTCGGCAACAGTACTGCGCTTCCCCTTCCCACCTTTGCGTGCTTTTTTGTTCTCTCTCTCACGCACCACACTGCTTGTTTGACCAGGCATGGGAAATACGCGCAAGTCGGGAATGAGCGGCATAAAGAGTATCCCCATCCTCAGCATCGGGACAGGCTCTGTGAAGCAGCGTGGGAGCACCCTCCGCCCATCGGTTGCATCGTCCAATTCCAGTAAGTCCTTGATTCCAGTTTCCCTTCTTGTATCGTCATAGGATGGTTGGTAACACTGGGGCTGTTGTGGTCATCTGGGACATGTTGCTGCAACAGACGCATCATCTCCGCAACGATCTCGCGTGTACATAGAGGACCTCTCGCCAAGCGAAATCGCCATCCACCTCACGGCCATCGAATTTGGTAACAGCTGTTCTTCTCCTCGTCTCGCCACTGGCGGCCAAGAAGAGGACTCACGTGTTTGGTGTTGTCGGACACCGTCGCAGGCCATTTTGAAAAGGTGCGACCGGAGGAGCTGTTCCACATGAACTGGCAGAAGCCCGAACGGGAAACACTGGCACCCAACATCTCTTCTCTCACCCAGCGGTTCAACCAGGTTCTTCAACCACTCGCTTTTCTCCGCTCCTGTGTGGCTGACTGTTTGGACCGCAGGTGAGCTTCTGGGTGGCGACCGAAGTGGTGACCGCGCCCACGCCCAAGCAGCGAGTCGATATCTTGAAGAAGTTCATCAAGTCAGCTCAGGTTTTGCTGCCTTTCCCCTTCCGCTGCCAAAGGGCTCCTTGTTAACACCCCAACAAACAGAAACTGCGAGCGCTTCACAACTTTAACTCGATGATGGAGATCGTGTCCGGCCTAAACAACGCCTCTGTGCAACGCCTCAAAGGGCTTTGGAATGTATGCCTCCTTTCCTTCAAAGTAGTGTTGGCCCTTACCTCTGACGCTGAGTGTTCTCCGCCAACCGTAACAGATGCTCCCATCACAATACATGGCGCGGTTCGATGAGCTCGATAAGCTCATGAACCCCTCCCAGAACTTCAAGCTCTACCGAGAAGAGATGCGTCAGGTCGACTTCCCGGCCATCCCCTACTTTGGTAAGTCTCTCTGTCCATTTTCCTTCTTCCGCCACTTTCTTACATTGTCCTTCCCCATCAGCGCCGACACTACGGGACGTGACGTTCATCTACGATGGCAACCGCGAGTACATATCACCCGGCAAAATCAACTTTGAGATCATGGGTAAGACTGTTTGACTCTTCCCTCTTCCCCATGTGGCGGCAACTGACACGCACGCACGCGCGACGCGTGTACGGCCGGCGTAGACTTGCTCGGCAGCCAAGTGCGCGAGCTGCAGCGGTACCAGAAAGTCGGCTACAACCTCCCCATCGACCATCACGTGCTGAACTACCTGCGCAACGTACGGCCCATGGATGAAGACATTCTTCGGTACAGGTTACCCCTGCCCTTGCGCTCGCTTTGGCTTTCATTGTGCGCTTCGGTCTGACGCCACCGGTCGCGTGCTGCAGCAAATTTTCATTTCGCGCGGAGCCAGCAGGCCCGCCGGGCGTGGGCGGGAAGGACGCGCGCCCGCGCGACGGTCCGCTCAGCAGTCCCTTTTCCAAGTCAGACTCGGAGTTCTCGCTGTCGGCCTCGTCGGACGAGTTCGAGTCAGTCGGCGAGACCACGCCACGCGAAGAACTCTTCCGGTACGTTGGTTTTCTCTTTAACTGCGATGGTGGTGGTTGGCTGACGATCACATACTGTCCGTGGCCTCGCAGACGGTTGGCCACGACGGCAGACCGCGCCGAGTCGAGCATCGTGAATAAAGTTCTCAGCGCCTCCACGCCTGCCGGCGTCAACGGCAGCATCAGCAACAACAGTAGCGACACCACCGGCAGACTCACCACAAGTTGCGGAACCACTCGTGGTGGATACTGCACGCTCTACCCGACCTCGAATGCTGCAGCGTTCAATTCTCCACGCAACAGGAAATCGGCGGGGCTGGTGCGCGAGCCCGAGCCGCAGGCCGTGACGCCGCGCACGCGGTCCAAGTCTGACGCGGCGGCCGAGTCCGACACGTTGCCCCCGAGCGCCATCCTCGAGGCCATCGAGAGCAGCCCCGGCCGGAACCACAGCAACAGCAACCACAAGGGCGGTTCCAAGCTTTTGTCGTCGTCATCGCAGCGGTCGTCGGCGGGCAAGCCGGGCGGCCACGGGCGCATGGTCAACTTGTACAAGCCTTCGCGGTCAAAGGCGCCTGGGTCGGCGCGGGTCAAGCCCAAGCATGGCTGGCTGTCGCGGTGGGGCGGAAGCGCCCTCGATTTTGAGAGCTTGCTGCGGCGCGGGGACTACAGCGAAGACGACCAGCGCGACCGAGCGAGCGAGGACTCCACGGGCGAGGACGGCACGACTACCGACGGCACAGGCTCGGAGACAGCCGAGTCGATCGAGGACTTTGACGCCTACTTTGCTGTCGACGGTGACCCCGACGCCAGTGGGTCCGACGACATGAGCCACACGGCCGACTTTAGTGAGGTCTGCAGCGAGGCCAGCACGCGGAGTGAGGACGGTGAGGACGTCACGGAGGACACCTCAGACAACGATGAAGCCGACAACGATGACAATGAGGACAGAAATGAGCATGACGAGGACGATGATGACGCAGGCGGCTACGAAACGACATCGCCAATCACCTCGCCCAGCGGCAGCACTATTGAAGGCGGCAGCGGCGGCGGTTTGACGCCCAAGAGGCGGATCAAGGTGTCAAACAAGGGCAAGAAGGACAAGGCCAGCGGCCTCGACGACAAGAAGCTGAAGAAGCGAAGAGGCAAACAGGCCAAGCGAGACAAGGAGACCGATGCTGTTACGGCGGCCGCGACGGGCAAGTCATCTTCTTCGAAGCGAAGCACGGCGGGCCTGAAGGGCGACAGCGCGGCGGCCGCGGCTACGGCGCGCAAAACGCGGACCGCGCGGAAGCGCTCGTCCCTGCGCTTGTCGACCACCTACGCCAAGATCTTTCTTGACGGCTCTATGGACACCATCGACCAGCATTCCTTCTCCGATCAGTTCTACGCGGTCAAAGATCCATCACCGTCATCATCTTCCGCCTTCACGGTCTCTTCATCATCCTCTTCATTCTCCTCGACCTCCACAGCGGCTTCGTCTTCGACATCGCAGACTTCGTCGTCATCGCCTTCGTCCGTGCGTGGGCGGCGAGGGACAGGCGGTCATGTTGCTTCATCCTCGCTCGCTGGCCTGCGAGAGGAGAACGCTATCGACAACAACAGCAGCTCGGCCTCGGCCTCCGAGCCCAAGTCGAGCAAATTCGACGTCCACCCGCGCCGTGTGGCCAAGATCGACACTATAGGCGGCAGCGCCATCGTCACCTCATCTTCGGGGTCAGGCAGCCTCATCTCGCCCAGCAACCGTGCGCGTGCAGGGTCGACCGTGGTCACCACCGCCACCGTGACTACAACAACGACAACGACAGACCATCGTGTGCAGGCCGCCAGCAGTAACGGCGTGCCGGTGATGGACGGCCAGGACGACGCGTTGGCGCCGGATCCGGCACGCGAGAAGCTGCACCAAGAGCTCAAGGCCAAGGGCCGCGAACGCAAGCAGCAGGCCATGGTCAAGCAGTTTAAGGACACCCTGCTCAAGGAGTTGGAGGACCGGCGCGAGGGCGAGAAGAAGATGCGCGCCCGCCAGATGCGTGAGCGCATGCACAGCGAGCTGCGGGAGCTCGCCGAGCAGACCGCAGCTGCTGGCGGCGGTAGCAGCGTCGGGGCCGACAATGTAGAAGCCAGCAGCAGCGTGCTGCTCATCAAGCCCAAGGGCGTCGCCAAGGCGGACAAGGAATCCGTGCCCCGATGGCGACGGCCCTTCTTCACCTCGCAATCTTCATCATCCCGAATCGGCGGAAGCCCTCCTTCTCCTTCACCTTGCTCAACGAACTCCCCATCTTCATCACCTCCTTCGTCGGCCTCGTCCTCGCCAGCTTCGTCCTCACCGCCACTCTCGGGCTCCCTCGTGACGCCCGCGTCGCCCGACTCCCGGCAAACGAAAGTGCGGGGCGTCAGGAGTTTCTTCCGGCAGGCCAGCGACCTCGGCAGCAGCTATCCCGGCGGCAGCGCCAACAGCAACGGTGAGCAGCGCCTGGTCAAGGCGCACGCGCGCAAGCGCAGCGTGGGCCAGGCCAGCCTGTTCTGGCGCGAGCTTCTCCACCGCGAGATACGCTCGACGGCATCGTGCGGTAGTGGCGGCGCGCCGGCCGAGGTGGATGAGGCGGCCACTACAGCCACTACGACCACGACCTCTAGCGAAAGCCCCGCATGATGGAGATGGACCTGAACAACAACTACTACCCCTACAACGACGATGATGAAGACTCCGCACCATTTCATCTGCTTGCGATGGCCGCTCCAACAGACGTCGATGATTATTTATTTATTCCCACACGTACAAGAAGACTACAACACGCACACGCGACAAGGAGGAATCAATGAGGGTGCAGCTGTACATCAAGGCACACCTTCATGGTTTCATTAAACAAAAAGGCCCAAAACATAAGGAGAGTAATATGTACAAGCTCGCCTGGGGCGGGAGGCGGTGAAAGAGAGATAGACTCGCTGGAGAGGACAGCGACGCACTGTCCCAGTCCGTCCAGAGAGATAGAGCATCTTGATCTTCCCGCGTCCAGTGGGCTCGTTGGGTCTTCTCGCGGTCACAATGACCCTGCGTCCTCCAAAGCGCTGGTAAAGGGGAGCAAGCGAGGCGAACCCTGGTTGGAGCCGTAAGGATTAATGCCAAACTCGTGCTCGAGTTGCATGAGCGTTGGCGCTTGGCCCTCGGCGGCAACACAAGAGGCGCTGTTGAGCGCAGCAGGACGGTCGAGAAACCAGCCCAGCCGATAACGAGGCGTGCTCGGACGGCTAATCTGCTGATCAACAAAGAAGGGGTCAAGATCTAGAGGGAGAGTGGTGTGGAGCTCCCGCGACCTCTGATACTTACGTATCCTTTGTGCCTTGTCGTGTAGTTTGTTGCTCTTCTTGTGCTGGGTGCTGGCTGTTGGTGTCCGCTGCAGCTTCTTGGTAGATCGTGTGCCGACAGGGCGCCCAACTCGGTGCATCATCTTGCAAGGAACGCGCGAGCGGGAATGGAAGGAGGGCAATCGTCGAACCTGCCGGGGCTGATGCGGGTCGTGCGCATCGAAGCTGATGGTGATGGTGGGCCACGCGCTCGTCATTGTGGATGTGTGTGATTGATTGGTTGTTGGTTGACTAGAAAGCCAAGGCTGCTGTCCTTCGCTTTATGTGTGTGCATCAGAACAAGTCGGGAAAAGGCGCCCAACAAAAATGATGTTTTTCTTTGCTCTTTTCCTTCACATTACTGACTTTTTCTTGTTTTTTTGCGGACTTAAGCACTAGCGGAACGTTACAGCGTTAGTTCTTCCCTTGCACACATCGAGAGGCCTCGGCTCTCGTCGCTCTCAATCACTACAACCTTTCCCTTGTTTCCTTCGCTATGGGAGTTCCTGCCTTCTTCCGCTGGCTGGCGAAGAAGTACCCAAAAATCATCGTCGATGTCATTGAGAAATTCGAGGAGGTAGAAGGTGTAGAAGTCCCTACAGACACAAGCGAACCCAATCCTAATGGGCGTGAGTTCGATAATCTCTACCTCGATATGAATGGCATCATTCATCCTTGCGCTCATCCTGAAGACAAAGTACTGTATCAAAAGCGCAAGCTTCTTGAAGCGCGCACGTAGACTGATGCAGCTTTTTCTGTGGTTTTTGCACTGCAGCCTGCGCCTGCAAATGAGGAAGAGATGATGGTAGCCATCTTTGAGTACATCGACCGCCTTTTTGCGATGGTGCGGCCACGCAAGGTCCTATTCATGGCCATTGGTACTACACCCCGTTTGTTGATCCGTTATTGTCCATTCACTTACGTAGGCCCACGCGATACGAAACAAAGATGGAGTGGCACCTCGCGCAAAGATGAATCAGCAGCGCTCTCGTCGTTTCAAAGCTATCAAAGAGAGCAAGGAAAAGGCCGAAAAGGAAGCTCAAATCATCCAGGAGATGATCAGCATGGGCAAGGAGGTCCCTCCAAAGGAGGACAAGCCTCACGTGCGTTTCGAGAAGAACCCTTCACCTTCCTCGTCATCGCTTGACGCACTCACTCCTTTTTTTCTTCCCTTTCCCAGTTTGACTCGAACACTATCACGCCTGGCACGCCCTTCATGGCCAAGGTGGCACAGTCGCTTCAGTACTACATCCACGAGCGCATGCTGACTGACCCGGGCTGGAAAGGCGTACGGCAGCCATCTCTTCTCTGCTCCGCCTCTGTCACGGTGTGGTATAATTCTTGTTATTATTATTATTATTTTGTCTTCAGGTAAAGGTGATCCTCTCGGACGCCAGCGTGCCGGGCGAGGGCGAGCACAAGATCATGGAGTACATACGGCATCAGCGCTCCCAGCCCGAATACGACCCCAACACATCACACGTGCTCTATGGCTTGGTACGCTTGTAGCCGCCACGTCCCGAATTGTCATTGTTGGTTCATCATCTCACGGGACACAACCTTTAATTATAATGGACAGGACGCCGATCTGATCATGTTGGCGTTGGCCACGCACGAGCCCCACTTCTTCATCCTGCGAGAGATCGTGACCCTGGCCAACGAGGCCAACTGCTTCATCTGCGGACAACCAGGCCACGTGGCCAACGACTGCCAGGGCAAGCCCAAGGAAAAGTACAACGAGACCGACACCAAAGCGGCCATCCGCAAGCCCTTCCAGTTCCTCTACGTCTCCGTGCTGCGCGAGTACCTCACTCGTGATCTCAAGCCCGCGCAGGTGATCGCCTTTTTCCTTTCTCCTTATTGCCTCACGAGAGGCCCCGCTGACTCGTGCGCGCTGATGTCTATCGTCCAACAGCCGGATATGCTGCGGTTCGAGTTTGACATGGAGCGGGTCATCGACGACTTTGTGTTCATGTGCTTCTTCGTGGGCAATGACTTTTTGCCGCATTTGCCGACGCTCGAGATCCGCGAGGGCGCTATCGACACGCTCGTCCGGCTCTACAAGAGCATCCTCCCCACGTTGGACGGCTACCTTACCCACGATGGCGAAGTCAATCTGCCACGAGGTACGGACTGGACAACCCTGACCTGGAAACGATTGTGGTCTCACATGCTTGACATTCTTTGCTTGCGTGCAAACAGTGAAGGTGCTGATGGAGAAGATCGGCAGCATGGAGGACTCGATTCTCAGGAGGCGGCGGCAAAATGAACAGCGAAGTAAGGAGCACCGCCGACAGGCGCGCGAGCGAAGAAAGCGACAGCGTAACGTCCTCGACGACTTCGTTGCCAAGTCCACCGGCGAGGGCCAGCAGGACAACAAGCGTCACAAGAAGTTTGAAGTGCGCGAGCGCTTCCCGACTTCATTTTAGTAGTTTTAGTGATTTTGAGTTGAGTTCTCACAAAAGTTCTTTTTATTTTTTATTCTAAAGGAGGACTCGCCGTCCAAGGCCAAGGTTGAGCAGTCTGGGCGCGAGGAACTGATCACTCCTTCCAACTTGGCCGCTGCGGCTGCCCTCAAGCAGCAGCTCTTTGGCAGCGATGAGACGACACCGGCTCCCGCGCCCGTAAAGGAGGCTCCGGCCGAGATCCAGTCCGCCAGCGCTGCCTACAAGACTGCCATCGCGGCGCAGGGCAAGCCGCGTGACCCCGACGAAGAGGAACCCGAGATCCCCGACAACGTGCGACTCGGCGACCCCGGCTGGAAGGAGCGCTATTACAAGTACTTCTTGCCCTCCCCTCTTTCGCTCTTTCATCTTCGCTTTTCGTTCTTTGGTGGCACAAAAAAAACCTTTACTAACACCCACGACGTCAATCCTCGGCAGGCTCAAGTTTGGAGTGGACCTCGACGACAAGGAATTCATCAAGAAGGTGGCTATGGAGTACACGGAGGGCCTCGTCTGGGTGTTGCGTTACTACTACCAGGTATGTCCTCCCTCCCCATTATCGTCGTCGTCTTCTTCTTCTTCTTCTTTTTCTTGGTCTGATCATCACGTTAATCATCGTCACAATTGGTCGTGATCATGCAGGGCTGCTCGTCGTGGGCCTGGTTCTATCCCTACCACTACGCGCCGTTTGCCGAAGACATGGGCCTCATCGACGACGAGTCCCCCAAGCACGAGCTCGGTGCGTTCAACTTGCCTTTCGCCTCGTCGTTGTCGCCAGGCAACGAGGGGACACGTGATTTATATTTATATTTTTATTTGAAATATGCAGGCAGCCCGTTCAAGCCGTTCGAGCAGCTGATGGGCGTGCTGCCCGCCGAGTCAGGCACGTGCCTGCCCCAGAAGTGCCAGGTTCTCATGCGCCATCCGCAGTCGCCTATCATCGATTTCTACCCGTCGGACTTTGCGCTCGACATGAACGGCAAGCGCTGGTCCGTCCTCTCTCCCGATGAACTTGATTGCTTGATTCAACGCGTCAACTGACGCATACGCACGCACGCACGTATACAGGGCGTGGCAAGCCGTGGCCCTCCTGCCCTTCATCGACGAGGCCCGATTGAAGGAGGCCATGCGGGACTGCGAGACCACCTTCACCCCCGAGGAGCGCGAGCGCAACCGGCTGGGCAACCACCTCATGTTTGTCCATGCCACTCACCCGCTGGCGTCCACCTTCAAGGCCCTCTACGACAGCGACGGTTCTGACGCCGCCGCCGCCTCGTCGTCTTCCTCTTCCTCGGACGTGGCCTTCCTGCGGACCGGAGAAGCCGCCAAGGCGTCCTCGGAGGGCAGCGAGCAGGAGGCCATCGAGGCCCCGACCAAGCGGCTGGCGATCCCGGCCGACCTGTCGGGCGGAGTGACTGGCTCGCTGTCCCGCACGGAGAAGTTCTCGCGGCCCATCGGGGGCATCGTCCAGAGCCCACTCAACCAGCTGCCGGACCTCAAGAACAACCAGACCTACACCGCCTTCTACTTCCTCCCGGCCGTGCCCGAGGGCTTCGTCTTCCCGGCTAAGCTCCTCCCCAGTATGCACCATCATGCTCGTTGATGGCAACCACCTCGCCGCCGCTGACTACGACGTGAATGCTAATGTGTGTGTTTGCGTGGTCACAGACGTGAAGATGCCGGAGCCGGTGCTGACCGAGGAGGACTTCATGGACCGAAGACAGATGCACGTCAGCCGCGAGGGAGTCGGGCGCGTGATGGGCCACCATACTCGCACGCCCTCAGATCCGAGCGGCGCCTTCCCTGGCGGCGGCCGCGGAGGCTACCACCAGCAGGGCGGTTACTCTGATCGGCCACCACGACGCTCCTACGAGGGCAACGGCGGCTACGACCAAGGCCGAGGCGACTATGAGGGCCGAGGCGACTACCGGGGCGGCGGCGGCCGATACGGCGGCGGCGACCGATATGGCGGTGGCGGCGACTATCAACGCCGCGGCAATTATCGTGGCGGCTACGGCGGGGGAGGCCGAGGGGGCTATGGCGGCGGCTACGGTGACCGTGACCGAGACCAATACGGCGGCGGACGGGACGACCGCTACAACAACCGCGACCGCTACGACGGCGGACAGCAACAGCAGCAACAGTCCTATGGCCAACCGCAGCAGCAGCAACAGCAGCCATACGGCGCAGCCTATGGGCAGGGCCCTGCCTATGCCCAGATGCAGCAGCCCGTGGGCGGTTACTCGCCCTACGGCGGCCAGCAGCAGCCGCAGCAGCAGCAGCAATACCAGCCAGCAGTCCCGCAGCAGCAGCCCTACGGCCAGCCACAGCAGCAGCCGCCATACGGGGCAGTCCCGCAGCAGCCGCCCTACAATCCGTATGCGGCGGCGCCTCAAGCGGCCTACGCACAGCAGCAACCGCAGCAGCAGCAACAGCAGCCGCCCTATGGCCAGCAGGCGAGCGACCCGCAGGCCCAGGCGCAGGCGCTGCTGGCCCAGCTCCAGCAACTGGTCCAGATGCAGGGTCTCGCCAGCATGCAGCAACAGTACCGCCCACCCCAATAAGAGCAGGAAGAATTTTTAAAATTTTTAAAATAAATTGTCAAATCCAATTTTTATGTGTGTTTGTGTGTGTGTGTTTTTTTTAAATATAACAAACGAAGAAAGGAGCAAGGGGACAATAGAGACGATTCATTACATCACAATAAAGCGTCCCACTTCACGATCCCACACGAGCCTGAGCTTGGAGTTCGGATTGACGCTGACGAGAGTCGGCCGAGAGCGTGCGAGGCGGATCAAGTCTCTGGTCACGGTTCCTGGCCTGGTACTCGCAGCTCCGAGGAAGATGTAGAAACTGGAAGTGGACTTGAAGATCTCGTCCTCCTGCGCCAGCAGCTCGCAAGTGTGGAGTGGAGGTCTGACGAGCCACTGCCCGTTGATGAGGACGTCTTGGGTCAGACCAAAGTGAAAGGCGCTTGTCTCGTTGTTGAGAATCGCCAACTCGTCCTGGTTCAGCCAGCGAACCCACTTCTGGTTGTCGAACAAGCCCAGATGAAAGTCGTAGAGGTAGCCCAGGTTCACCTGGTTGGCGGGAAACGACCCTACAAAGATGGGAGAGCCGTCGGTCGGTTGGGAAACGCTTGCGTAGATGGACAGGCCGGACGAGTTCCACGACAAGTAGTTGTGTTCAAACACGCCGCCAAGGTTTCCCCAGATTGAGTGCCAGCAACCGGGAGGAGCTTGCTGAGCAAAAAGCACCGTCTGTTGCGATTCATACAGTTCCTTCAATGTCGTGGGGTCGACGTCGATTTGCACCTCATAGGAGCTGGCAACACACACTGACGATGCCACCGCCAAAAGCAGCAAGAACCTCAAGCACACGCTGTACGCGATCATCATGTGGGATAAACAAAAACAAAAGACTCTTCCCGCTGATAAAAGCGCTGCGTGTAATGAATGTCCATTGGCCTGTTCTTGGGCTGTCGGGCAGAATTTTCTGGTGCCGGTTCTTTCGCTTAGCTCGTCGAATAGCGCTGCACTGGAACAGGTTCGATCGTCCCAAGGGTGTCGTTTGGTTTCCAAAAGGCTGCAGCGATGATTGACCCTCATGTTATGGGGCATTCATTGGCGCACTCACTAGACCACAGGCACGTTGCCCCGCCGGCTACCTCCACAAAGGTGTTCATGTGCAGCAACTGAACGACTCCAACCAACAATTAAAAGCCACGACCATGAGATAAGCCTACTGCACAAGGCAAGTGGTTGATGGGGCCACTGGCGCAGCAAAGAGCCGCTCAAGGAGTTCCGGGCTAGGCCTGCGCCAGCCTTTGCTCAGTGGCCCATCAGCAAACGGGTTGCCTTCTTGCATGGCCGCCTCAGTCAGCATGAAGAAAGCCTCGTTGACTACAGGCGATGGTTTAAGTCAGTCCACCTTTTTGTTTTTTGCTTTTGTTGAGAATGTGGGTAAGAGAAGAGAGACGCACCCCCAAGGTCACTGAGGCTGCTGACCTCGAGCCACCCGATGGCGCCCAGCTCGTTGGCTGTGGCCAAGCCTTCCTCCGGCGTCACCTGCCTCCTTGCGTCGAGGTCGCTCTTGGCGCCCACTTTTGTGTTTTTGTTGTGTTGCCGACTCAGCTTCCTTCTCAAGCTGCCACTTGGGCCTACACAGAGATGGGGAGCGAACCAAGCAACAAGGACGTCTCCGTGATGTGCTGGCGCATTTCCTCGGCCCAGCCACGAGCCTTCTCCAATGACGGCCGACAGGTGATGTCGTAGACCAAGAGGACGCCTTTTGCGCCACGATAGTAGCCTCGAGCAAAGGAGCGGAAGCGCTCCTGCCCTGCTGTGTCCCACACTGGCCATCCCCAATTTGGAGGGAGAGGCTTGTGAGCTGACGAGACTCTCGTCTGGTGGACCACCAGAAGAGAGTGGAGAGAAAGATGGGCTTGGTACCTTGCAACTTGACGCGCCTACCAAGGACTTGCAATGTTCGCTCGCGCACCTCCCCTCCAATGGTGGGAGGGTAGGACTCCTCGCGGAAAGTGCCATTGATGAAGCGGTGGTGGATCTGCGTCTTGCCCACGCCTACACTCGATTCGGGGATTGGTCAATTTTATCAGACCAAATGGAGGAAGTGGAGATAGCGGGAGATGCCTGCGTCGCCCAGAAGGACGAACTTGAACCGGCAGTCGCAGTCTTTGTCACCGCCAGCCCAATACGAATACGGCTTAGAAACCCGTAAGAGGCCATCTGGTTAGCTCCCTTGCGTCATTAAACCAACCAAGTTGTTGCAACCACAATAACACAGGCCTGGCGTACTGCGGAAGCGGGCGTATTGCTTGAGTCGCGGCTGGAGCCACGCCATGTAGCGCCGCTTGCACGAGATCTCCTCGCCCTGCGGCTCGGGCGCCGACACGTTCCCCGTGGTGTCTGCAACACCGCAAAAGCGGCGCCACAGGCAATCGGCATTGCTCACCTCATTCAGCGTCTGACCATTCCCCTCGTCGTCGCATGTCAGCTTCAACCGGTCTAACCACCTCTCCAGAAGTGCGTCACGTACGCACCGAGCAGACCTGGGCCACAGCGCACAGATCGTTGGGCTCCAGGTGGGCCAAGATCGAGTGCAATATCTCGGCGGGCATGCTGAGGAGGAGGGGAACGACTTGGTGGCTGCTGCACCGCTTGATCAGCTCCACCACGGACATGTGGCCTTGGCGCCGGGCCACCTCGGCCGGATTGCCGTGCCTGCTCGGGGCGTGGGGATCAGCGCGGCCGGCGAGGAGGAGCGACACAACAGGGGCATGGCCAAAGTGGGCGGCGTAGTGGAGGCCCGTCTGGCCGTCCTTGTCGGCGTGGTCCACGTTGGTGATGTGCTTGCCTGAGTGTGAAAAGTCAACTGAGAAAACGCATGACGCAGGAGAGAGAGAAAGAGGACATCAGACCTTGAAGGAGGAATTGGACAGTGGGCCAGTTGCCGTGAGCACAGGCCAAGTGGAACGGCGTTATGCCTCGCTCATCTTGCCTGTGTTGCATGCAACGAGGTTATTCCGTCCACTTGAGTGGATGACAAAGAGTGAGGGGAGGGACCAGTCGGGCTTGGCTCCGACGGAGAGGAGCAGCTGCCAGAACTTGGTTGTTGGCGGCGTGATGCCTGCCCAGCTCTGTATGATCGTGTGTACCCATCGCGATGGCATCTGTCGCCAAGAGCCACACGGCACTTGAGGCCTCAATGTTCCCACAAACAAAACAGAGGGGGGGGGGGCGAAGCAGCCTAGTACGGGAGGGAAAGGACCCTTTTGACTCTTGGCCAACGCATGCAACTCTGCCTGCTCGCTCTTTCTTTGTTGCGACGTTGCCCCGTGGGCCACCAGCAGCTGTGCGAGGCCGTAGTTGCTGCACTGAGCAGCTGCAAGAAGGGGCCACACATCCACTCCTTGCTCATGGGCGCAGTGTCCCTCTGTGCTTCAGTTCAGTTTGGTCGGAGGGGGGAGCTGTGACAGGCTATTCATGAGGCACATACGCTGGAGCAAGGTCAGCACTTTGCCTTCGTCGCCCTCCATCACGGCCTGTGTCAGGAAGCTCATCATTTCGGGCCTGCCTCTTGTGTGGCAAGCTTCCAAGAACGAGAAACTTTAATGTATTTCTTTCCTTTTTTCATTTCTTTCATTTCTTTCTTTTAAATGGGATTTTCTTTGCTCAGCAGCACGGGTGGAAGAGGGAGAGGAGGGCTTGGTGCACCTCCACTTGCACCGCCGTTGGGGGAAGAAGCTCGCCGTCGACGCCCATCTTGCCCACCTTCTTTGATTTCGTAGACGCCAGCGGCTCGATGATGAGGGCCTTGACCTTGACGCATTTTATTTTTGATTGGTTTCTGCTGTCCTTACACGCTGTCGACGCGCCACACCTGCATACGGTGGTTGCAGGTGTCGGCAATGATGATGTTGCCCGATCGTGCGTCTACCGCCGCGGCACCCACAAGGTGGAACTGGCCAGGGCCAGAGCCTGGCGAGCCAAAGGTACGCACAAAGGTGCCGTCGGTGCGCCACATCTGCATGCGATGGTTGAAGCGGTCCGCAACGATGATGTGGCCCGATCGTGCATCCACCGCCACGCCACACGGTTGCTTGAACTGGCCCGGTCCAGTGCCTTCAGAGCCAAAGGTGCGCACGGAGGTGCCGTCAACGCGCAGCACTTGCACCCGGTTGTTGCCACTGTCGGCAACGATGATGTCGCCCGATCGTGCGTCCACCGTCACGCAAGTCGGGAAGTTGAACTGGCCGGGCCCGGTGCCTTGGGAGCCAAAGGCGCGCACAAACTCGCCGTCGGGACTCAGCACTTGCACACGGTGGTTGTTCTTGTCGGCCACGACAATGTGGCCCGATCGTGGGTCCACCGCCACGCCCTCCGGACACAAGAACTGGCCGGGTTCGGTGCCTCCAGACCCGAAGGCGCGCATGAAGGTGCCGTCAACGCGCCACACCTGCACCCGGTTGACGCTGTCAACAACGACAACGTTGCCCGTTCGTGGATCCACCGCCACGCCGCACGGTTGAGTGAATTGGCCGGGATCGGTGCCTTCAGAGCCAAAGGCGCGCACGAATGTGCCGTTGACACGCCACACCTGCACCCGGTGGTTAAAGCGGTCGGCAACGATGATGTCGCCCGATCGTGCGTCCACCGCCACGGCCCAGGGGTTGTGGAACTGACCGGTTCTGCTACCTTGGGAGCCAAAGGTGCTGATAGGAGGCAAGCGCTCTTGGCGGAGAGCGCCCGACAGCTCAATGATGGCTTGTTCCACCACAGCCTCACCGTCCTCGGCTCCAGGCAGAAACCAGATCTTCCGTGTGCTCCTTTGGCGGCTGTTCTCGATAGCCGCTCCCACCACCGCGCCTGTCGTGGCCTCTCGTCCCAAAGAGCCATTTCCACCACTGGCCGGGCTGCTGTTGATGAGAACGAGGCTGGGAGCGCGCATGCGCGCCTCCAACGCGTGTGTCGCAGCTTCGATCTCCGCCCTCGCCGCTTCTAGCTGGGCCTCTTGCGCTGCAGCCTCCTCCACGCACTCTCGCTCCCACGCGTCGATCTCCTCCTCCAGCGCACGGTGCTGCTTAGCGACCGCTGCCAGCAACCTTTCCACGCGTTTCTGCACGGCC
This sequence comes from Acanthamoeba lenticulata, assembly GCA_002179805.1. NCBI lineage: Eukaryota > Discosea > Longamoebia > Acanthamoebidae > Acanthamoeba > Acanthamoeba lenticulata. Next base: position 65,109 of record NAVB01000358.1, on the reverse strand, counting down.
TCCCGGGCCTGCATTACGCTGGCCTGCTCGCTTTCGGCCTTGTCTCGCGCGGCCTTCACTGCAGCCTCCAGGTTATCCCTGGCCACGTTAAGCTGGTCGAGCTCGTCACGCACGGCCTTGCGCAGCCTTAAGTCGGCTTCGGCCAGTGAGACGGCATCGTGGCTCTTGTGCGGTCCGGCAATGACGCAAATCGAGCACACGGGCGTGGCGTCTTGCTCGCACCATAGCTTGGCCGGCTCGTCCTTGTGATGGGCACAAAACGGCGTGTGCGCACTGGCTGGTGCGTGGACCGTCGCCACGCGCTCATGTCCGCGGAGGACTCGCGAGGCGTGCACGTCAGCATCACACGGGGCACACAGGAACACCCTGCACGCGGCACAATACCAAGCGGCCACCCGCTCGTCGCATTCTCCACACGGGTTGGTCGCGCCCTCGCGGTTCGGTTCACCACAACGCCGGTGGCTAGAGGGGGAGGAGGTCGAAGGGGCCAACGGCGTGAGACCGCAACACGTGGGGCACGGGAGTTTCTTCTTGGTCTCTTCATCCTCCTCCGCTTGTTGGTCAAGACGTCGAAGCATGAACGAGCGAGGTGGCAGGACTGGGGCGTCGAGGCATGCTGTGCAAAAGGCGTGCCCGCACTCAAGGCGCTGCGCCACACGCTCACGGGGAACCGCAGCGAAAGGCTCCAGGCACATGCGGCACACTTCGCCCCTTTCTCTTTGACTGCTTCTTCCGTGGTGTTCGGCTTGCATAGTGCACTGTGGCGAAGATAAATGAAAACCATCGTCGTCGGTAGCGGTACTTGGTGCGCACAATTAAATGTTGCATGGACACCGCCATTGCGGGGTGATCCGCTTGGGGAACAGTGCCACTGCCTTTGGCTTTTTTTTTTTATTGCACTACACAGGTCTGCTTCGTGGCGGAGGTCGTGGCGGCCATTTCTCGTCCCGTAGACGACATGGCGAAGAGCTGCTCGAGAAGTTGCTCCTGAGGCAAACACCAGCCTCCCTCTATGCCCGGTCGACCAGCGAACGGGTTGAGATCGTGAGTGGTTGCCTCCGTGAGCTGGAAGAAGGCCTCGTCGACTTTACGGACACAAAGGGGACGCCCACGAGCTGTTGGTGAGTTGCTTGTGTGTCTGTGGGCAGAGGTGTGAGGGAGAACCAGAGAGAAGAAAGACGCACCACCAACGCCAGTGAGGCTGCTGACCTCGGCCCACCCGATGGCGCCCAGTTCCTCGGACAAGGCCAAGCCTTCCTCAGGCGTCACCTGCCTCCTTGTTGGCGCTAGATCGCTCTTGGTGCCCACTGCATAAGATAACAGAAATGTCAGAATTGCACGTTCACCCACTTCCATTGACAGGGTTCATCGTGGCGCATACCGAGCAAAAGGGCCGCCTCTTGGTTGTGTGTGCGCACTTCCGCAGCCCATCGATAGGCGTCCACCCACGACTGCCGGCACGTGATGTCGTAGACCAGCATGATACCCTTGGCACCGCGATAGTAGGCTCTCGCCATGCTGCGGAAGCGCTCCTGCCCCGCCGTGTCCCACACTGTGCAGCAACAAGAGAGCGGATCAGCCACCCGAGAAAACCCTCGACCGGAGGAACGAGGACAAGGTGGGCTGGAGCGAGGGGCCTACCCTGCAGCTTGAAGCGAAGGCCCAGGAGATCGATCGTCCGGATGCCAAACTCGACCCCGATGGTGGACTGGTAGGGTGAGTGGTATGAGCTGTGGATGAAGCGGTTATGAATCTGCGTCTTGCCCACCCCTGATACCCCATTATCCCCAATCGACTGGTTAACAGCGCCGCGCTCGACGTGTCGGAAGAAAGCAGAGAGCGTATGGTGAAGGGGTGTACCCGCATCGCCGCAGATGATGAGCTTGAGCAGGTAGTCATAGTTGCGGTCTGGATGATCATTGGTCGCCGGACGCAGAGAGTTCACCCCGTGGCTCTCTGTTGATCAGATCCAGGCCAGGGTATGAGCGCGAGAGGAATGGGCCAATTTAATTGCAAGCAAAACGCAGGCCTGGCGTACTGCGGAAGCGGGCGTATTGCTTGAGTCGCGGTTGGAGCCACGCCATGTAGCGCCGCTTGCACGACGTCTCCCCCTGCTTCTCGTCGCCTTGCTGCGCACTGTCCGTTTCAGCCCGTGTGGAGGTTTGCACGCTGCAAAAACGGCGCCACAGGCAGTCGGCGCTGCTGACCTCGTTCAGCGTCTGCCCAGCCGCCGCGGATGAGTCAGCTTTACCATCAGTCGCCTCCACGATGGAACGGACAACGTACCGAGCAGGTCTGAGCCACAGCGCACAGATCCTTGGGCTCGAGACGAGCCAGGATGTAGTGAAACAGCTCCAGCGGCATGAAAAGCAGAGGGCAGGCGCGGTAGCTCCAGCTCTCGATCATCTCTGCCACGGCCATGTGGCCTTCGCGTCGCGCCACCTCGGCCGCATCGCCATACTTGCTTTGGGCTTGCGCGTCGGCGCGGTTGGCGAGGAGAAGCGACACCACGGCGGCGTGGCCAAAGTGGGCGGCGTAGTGGAGGCCTGTTTGGCCGTCCTTGTCCGCGTGGTCCACGTTGGTGATGTGCTTGCCCTGGAGCAGGAACTGGATGGCGGGCCAGTTGCCGCGCGCGCAGGCCAAGTGGAACGGCGTCATCCCCAGTCGATCTTGCCTGCTCGAGGGCAGCGCCATAAGAAAACCTCCTCGCCTGGAGAAGGAGAGGAAAGGCAAGAGAGGAAGAGAGGGTAATGGAGAGGCGAACCAGTCAGGCGTGGCTCCGACGGAGAGAAGCAGCTGCCAGAACTTGATCGATGCCGGTGTGACGCCCATCCAACTCTGCATGATCGTGTTGACCCATCTTGAGGGTGCTGTCGATGGCAACTAAGATGGTAGATAAGAGGAAAGGGAAGAATGTTAGGACTTACAGCACTAGTGCGGGGAGGTGCATAGAAAAAAGACTCTGTAGACGTACGGGAGGGAAAGGACCCTTTTGGCATTCCGCCAACGCGTGCAATTCGGTTCGCTTTCGCTCTCTCTGCAACGACGTTGCGCCATGCTCTATGAGCAACCTCGCGAGGTTCATGTTATTGCACTTGACTGCGGTGAGGAGGGGCCACAGGCCGAGGTCGTCTTGTTCATTTGCGCTATGCCCCTCTGTGTGCACGCTTCTGGTTAGGCCATGCGCGCAAAAGGTCTTGACTTGATCACGTACGCTGGAGAAGGTCGAGTACGGCAGCTTCGTCGCCCTCAAGCACGGCAATTGTGAGGTAGGGTGCCGTTTGCTGATGGCCTCTCGGCGACTTCGCCAAGTCTTCCATTTGCGCATGTGAGGGGGGCATAACGCTTGTGCTCATGATGTCTGCTCCACAAAGTGACGAATTGAGGAAACCGCACAACCAAACACCACTTTGTCTCACAGCCAAGACCGAAGCCACGAGAAGTGTGGCCGGGAACTTTGTTCTTCGAACGAGTTTCGGTCGACACAAAATCGCTGCGATGTTTTCTTGGTTCGCCGCTAATCTTTTCTTTTTGTTTCTTCATCAGAGAAGGGAAGATGAACAAACCAGAGTCACATGAGCTCTTTGTGCTGAAGGAAGGCGAGAAGAAGTACGTGACATGTTTTCCTGCACGTGTATCTTGTTGCTTGCGCAATTGAGCCTGCCGCAGGGGGCGTGCTGATACTCAAATGCAATCTGCATCAGAATCTCGTACGTGCCGGACACCAAAATTCAAAATGCTGCTACTTTCTACATAGAGAAAGAGGACCACACGGTTGGCAACCTCTTGCGCATGTACTTGCTTCCTTCGTTGCAACTTGCTTGGCGTGAGGAACAACACTTTTCACCAAGGGGGGCTGCAGGCAGCTGTTGTCAGACCCGGACGTGGTCTTTGCCGGCTACAAAGTGCCGCACCCTCTTAAGCACACCACTGTGGTCAAGGTGCAGACGAACCACAACTCTTCGCCCGGTACGAGCACGCCTGCGGCAACAAAGAACGCGCTTCTTTCGCTCACAGGCAACAAAAATGCTTCTCTGCGCAGCGTCGGCGATGATGAACGCGCTGACGGATCTGCTGGGTGAGTTTACCCTACTGTCGGATCGCTTCAATGCTTCCCTCGAGCGAGTGCAGCCTAGCCACACGAGCGGCTACTACGAAGAGTAATGCAACGAAGCCTCGTCCTCCTCTGCTCACATCACCTCTTTCATTGAACATACGGGAAAACAACCCCCAGGCCAGGGCCACCCCGGTGGGTAGGCACGCCGCTTCCTGCGGCATGAAGGCGCCCCACAGTATCAACAACAATAAAGTTTTGAGCTTCGAGTGGCCTCACAGACAGTTATCTCTTGTTGGGTTTCTATTGTACGCGTACAAGCCCTTCCAAACTCACGCGTCCGGGCCCGGCTGCTTGCGATGGCCGGTGCGCTTGGGGCGCGAGGTCTTGCCGCCGGGCGAGAGCCGCGATGGCGAGGTCGGCGTGGCCGAAGGCGACGTCGCGGAGAAGGCGGTGAAGCTGGGCGAGAACGGTGCAAAGGGCGATGAGGACAACGACGGCGACGGCGACGGCGACTGTGACGGCGACGAGGACGGCGAGGGGGCGTCATCCTCAGGACCAGCGGTGGTGGCGGTGGCCGGCACCTCGCTGGCAAGCGAGAAGGTGAAAGAGGGCCGGAAGAAGGGGGACGAGGTGTCGTTCGTCTGCACCGTGGTCTGAGGCAACGAGTACCCCATGGGGTCCTCCCAGCTGAGCGTGAAGCCGGCCGCAGGCGTCGTCGTCGACGACGACTTGTCTTCAGCCTCTGGGTTGTCCTCCTCGCTTTCTTGCGTTGCGGCCTCGACGATGGCGGCATCAGTGGAGGCAGTGTCGTCGTTGTCGTCGTCGCCAAAGGGAGACGGGCTGCGGGGCGCCGGTGGCCGATTGGGGCTCTTGGTCCGGCGCTGGGCCCGCCGGGCGCTAGACGAGCGGGCTGCCTCGTCGTCGATGATGAACGACAGGAAGGACGACTCGCGCTGCTTCTCGGCCGGCGTCAGCAGCGTGGGCTGCGGCGGGGCCTCCCGCACGTCACGCAGCATGAACGGGCTTCCCTGGATGTGCTTGAACTGGTGCAGCACCTGGATGCGGTACTCGCCGGCCTCGCGGATGGTGAACTGCACGAGGTAGACGCCCACGCCCTGGTCCTCGATGCTCACCTCAAACTCGCGCTCGCTCTTCTCCGCTGAGAATTCAACCACAAAATGAATTAAAGCGAAGAAGGTGAGAAATATGGAGCCGAGGAGTACCTGCGCAACTTGCTTGGGTCTGTAGGACCATTGGCGGAGGCAAGGGCACGGCCAGGACGGGTCGCTGGTCCACGTCGGGGCTGGCCGAGTCGGACGCCTTGCGGCGGCCCACCCGCGTCTCAGCGGTGGCTCCACCGTCGTTGTCTACGGCTGTTGCCGACTCCGACGACTCCGACGACGACGAAGACAACATCTCCTCCAGCTTGTCGGCCTTTGGCTGGTCGTCTTCTGGCTCGTCGTCCTTTGGTTTGTCGTCCGCGGCGCCGATCGGCGCCGAAGTCGTCGCGGGGAGGCCCAAGATAACGGACGCCGCGTCGAGAGGGTTGCGCCGTCGTGCACGCCTGAAACCGCGCGATGTGGTGTCGCTGCTCGCAGCGGTCGTCGACCGCGTCGCCGGGCGCTCTTCTTCTTCGCTGGAGTTGGCCCTTGGCCTGGGTTGGATTATGAGTCTTGGGGATGGAGGCAACAGCTGAGGCTGCTCCGCCGGCGTGGGCGGCACCAGCGGACCCTCGGCTTCGCCGGACGAGCTGACCTTCTGGATGATGACCATGAACTTCTCGCCGCCGTTGTCCAGCGGGGTTCCAAACCTGTTTCCGAAAATGTCAGTTTTTGTGTTTATAAATTTGAATTAAATAAGAATAAAAAAAGAATAAAAAAGAAAAATAAAATTAAAGTGAATGAATAAAGTCGTACTGGTCCTTGGCCTGGATGGTGAAGGAGGCGGGACGGCCGAGGATGGCCCGCTCGAGGCCTTCGCCAAAGGCGACGCAGCTGGGAGCGTGGGTGATGGTCGAGATGGCCTTGACCGTGAAGGGGCTCCCGCAGATGTGCATGTGGCCCAGGAGCACGCTCACAAAGAATTGACCCGGCGCGTAGCGCGTGTAGCGGGCCGTGTAGGTCCCGTCGTTGTTGTCCGTCACGACACCCTTCTCCGAGTTCCAATCCATGTAGGCGTACGAATCCTCTTCCTGGGTGGTGATGCGCACGACGAACCACTTGGAACCAGTGCGGATGGGCCGGCCCAGGCTGTCGCGCGCCTGGATGGTGAACGAGGCCTCCTTATGGATCTCCACCCGCCGAAGCCCGTCGCCGGTGGCCGTGCACTTGGCCGCGTCGTAGGCTGCAAAAAAGAGTTGATGTCAACATGGACATACGTTTTATGTCTTGGTCGGGAGGAGAGGCGAGATGCGACGTACCAGGCTCCACGCGCAAAAAGTAGGGCGAGCTGGCGATGGGTTCGTCGCCCAGCGTGATGTGGATCGAGTAGCGGCCCGAACGCAGCGGCACGTAGCTCACCTGCACGCACGTACACAACAAAAAAACACAGCACCAGAGCCAGCTGAGATCTGGTTGCGCTGTGATGGCGGTGGCGGTGAAGTCGTACGAGGTAGGAGCCGTCGTTGTTGCCCAGCAGGTGGACCGCCCGGATCCACTGGGACGAACCCGACCTGGTCACGACCGGCCGCTTGGCATCGCAGACCGCGCAGACCTGGGTCTGTCCGCCAATCCGCAGGTCAGCACAGCATCACTAGCAACTGGGAGGACGACAAGGACGTCGCGTACCTTGGAGTTGAGCAGGGTGCACTTCTCGCAGACCCAGAACTCTTCGTTGGTCTCGAACCACTGCTTCTTGGGATGCTGTTGTTGCTTCTTCTCCTCCTTGGGCTCGCTCTCCTCGTCGACGCCACCATCAGCGATGCTCAGCTCCAAGGCGCGGGCGGCCTCCAGCGCCGCGTGCCACTCGGCTTCCTCCTCCTCGCTGTCGACATCGTCCGACGCAGGATTGGCGACGGCGGCGGTCGAAGGCTTTTCCTCTCCGGAGAGCCTTTCCTTCCCCTTGGTGTTTCCCTCCTCGGTCGCGGCGGCGTCATTCGGCACGCTCGAGACTGGTGCCGATTGCTTGCGAGCCTGTCGCTCCTCAGGCGTCTCCTCGAGGATCTTGACCTTGAAGTTCTCGCCGCCCCGCGTGCACTTGTTGCCAAACTCGTCGTAGGCCTGTCCCCCGCCCACCCCCACACGATCAATATTGTTGTTGTTATGGCAGCCGAATCCCCAGCCAGTTCACGCTGACGATCGTCAGATAGCGCACCTCGATCTTGAAGAAGGCAGTCTCGCCCTCGTAGGCGCGGCTGCTGCCCGTCCCAGAGGCCACGCAGTTCTTGGCAAAGGCCACTGCGAAACGTGAAAACACTGTCATGAGATAACAGTCGGCCACAAAACGTGCGGCGTTGCCCAGACGCGCACCGCTGGATTTGAACTCTTGAAGCAGCTCGGGCGACAGCTCCTGGAACCCTTCGGTGCGCACGACGTGGTCCCGCTGAGTGTGTGTGTGTGTGTGCGTTCATGTGGCTCATGTCAGCGGACCGTGGCTGCCACGGTCAGCCCGGGCTGGAGGGTGCAGGAGGGAGGCACCTGCTGGAGCATGTAGTTCATGGCGATCGTGCGCAAGTGGTGTGTCTGGTATCGGTGCGCCATTTCTGCGATTTGTGTGCGTGCGAGATGGATGGATGAACGGATAGAGAATGTGAGTTATGCCCGTGGTGCTGAGTCGCAGCGTCAGCAAGGCACGCACCAAGGATGTAGGCGGCGTTGTCGTTGTAGATGCCCTTCTCCACGTAGCACTCGCACTGCTCTTGTAGGTGGTTCAGCGTGTACTGGTTCGACACCATTAGCAGCTCGACCACGTTTTCCTCTGCGTCGTGCCCGGTTTGTGATTGGACGTCAGAGCGCACGCCGGTCCGGCCGCACGGGGAGACGTCAACGTACCGGTGATCTGCGGCGTTCCCGAGTAGAGGTATTGCAACAAGGCCTCAAAGGCCGGGAGCGTGATGTCCGGAACTTCGATCTGCTCGGCTTGGGACTCGCGCATGCCCGACGTGAACATGGCCCGGAAGTGCTCGCTGCGCCCGCACAGGATCGCCTGCGCGCAACGGCCACGTGTGAGTAGCGCCGGGCCAGACCATGTCGACGATAATGACGGGTCATACCTTATGCGCCGGAATGAACTCGCCCTCGACGACAAACCTGACGTCAGCAAACTGAGGGTTCTTGACACAGCTTGTGAGGTGCTGTTGAAGCATGTGCTGTGGCTCAGCGATGTCTTCCTTGAGCACTTCGCCCTTGTCCTTGTCCTCGAGTTTGCGCTCTTCCTGTTTCGTCTCGCGGAACTTGGGTGTGGGATACTTTGGGTCGAGCTGCTCAGGCTGCTGCTCCTGCTCTGGCACGACCGTCTCAGCATCGGTTTTCTTGTTGGGGGCGGACTGGTCTTCGGCAACCGGCGTGGCCTCCTCCTCCTCCTTCTCCTCCTCCTCGTTTGCCTTTCCATCTTGGCTGGCTTTGTCGTCGCCATCTTTGTTGTCGTCCTTGGTATCTTCACCACTATCGTCGTAAAGAGGCACGTTGGCGACGACCTGCTGGCCGTTGGGCCGCACGATCCTCCGGTCGTAGCAGTTCATCGGAAGGCGATCGTCGTAGGCCAGCGCCGCCTCGAGCCCTTCGATATCGGTCGTGGCCAGCAGCTGCAGGTGGTCCTCCTTGAGGACAAACGTCACCAGGACCTCGTGGAGCTTCTGCCTGTAGTCCAGCGCCCAGCCCGACTCGGGCTTGGCCCGCAGCTTGCGCCATCGCTCCAGCACATTGCCGACGCTGAGCCCGTCCTCAAACAGTTTGACACACCTGGTGTCATTGTGGACAAGTCAGCGCCCCACAGGTGCAACCTATCAAAGATGACGACGACGATGCGGACCGGGTCTGAAGGGAAGGGAAGTCGTAGTCGACACCCACGTTCAGCAGATTCAGCAGCAAATCTGTTGGTCACATGGCAGCCAAAAGTTTAAAAAAACATTAATTTATATTTTTTTAAAAAAAAATAAATGGCGAAATAGGTAAAAGACGCAAGAGAAGCAGACGCACCGGTGCTGAGGTCCGGCCGCGTGGTGTCGGTGTAGAGGAAGCGGAGAAACTCGGCAAGCGTGGCGGCGTCCATGCCGTCCACGAACAGGTCCTTCAGCCCCGGCTCCGCCAACAAAACCTCGGCCAGCTTCGGGCAGCGCGCGGCGAGCACCACCTGCAATACAGCAGAAAAAGTGAGGAACACTGAGCGCTGTCGCTATGCGAGGCCGAGGCCTGGTCCGAGGCTGCCCACCTTGTGCGCAGGAATCGCGGGCTTGGCTGGCTCCTGCAGGCACCTCACGCTCACGTCGAAGAAATCAGAGGTCTCGAGCAGCTTCCCCATGTCCTGCCTGTCTTGTTTCACCACAACATCATCGACCCAGCCGCAAGGAGTCGCGTTCTTTTCATTGTTATTATCCAAGACTTGGGACTCACCAGGGAGAGGGGCGTACCGGAGGAGGGAGACGTTGGGATCCATCCCGGCCACGACCACGGTGTGGTACCACCCGCTCGACACGTGCTGGACGTAGCGATCGACCAGCGAATCGACCAGCCGCGGAATGTCCTGGTCCGTCATGTCGTGGTGCCCTGCATAGTTATGTCGTGCGTGTGAGCAGGGAAAGAGAGGCCAGGCAGCAGGGTGCTGGGTACCGAGAGCGCCCTGCGCGCCGGCGCCAAAGGTGTAGACGCGCCCGGCGTCCGTGCGTACAGCAGTGTGGTAGGCGCCGCACGAGACCTCGACCACGCGCTTGCCCTCGAGCGCGACTACGCGCCGGGGTTCCACCGTGTTCTTTCGATCGCCGTGACCTGTTCGGTTGGTTGGTTGATTTGGGGGTTGGCCACAGAGCTCAAGAGTGTCAGCAGCTGACAGCACACAAGCTTTAGCGTGGACCACACGCACCGAGCTGGTTCCACACGGATGATCCCCAAGTGTACCTGGTCTCACGCGCGCGCGCCTTTGGTGAGCCCTTTGTGGGAAGGGGGAAAGGCAAGAGGCTATGTGGGTGGAAGGGGCGGGACTGTACAGTTCGCCAGACTCGGTGACGCAACCCATGTGAAAGGTGCCACAGGCGACCGATGTCACCTTGTGGCCTCTCATTGCAACGACTTCGTCCGGAGCCTGTCCGTGCACGCGTGGAGTGTTATAATCCATTTCAAGTTTGTTATTGTGATGAAGATGCACCTGCTTGATGTTGATGTTGTGTCCCAGCGGGCCAATGCCAAATGTCCAGAGACCTCCGTCGTTTGTCACAGCAGCTGCATAAATAGATAAAAAAATAAAAGAAAGGTAAATAGACAAACCATGGTAGAAAAATAAAAATAAAATATATCTTCATTACTTAATTAATAAGGCGCACCCGAGTACATCTGGCCGACGGCCACGTAGGTGACCGGCTTGCCACCAAAGTCGAGAAGGCGCCACGACGAAACCATGACCAGAGCATGGCGTGTTACGGTCGCGCAGTGCCATACTGGAGTCGTGCACGAAACCACACGTATGAGGCCACACCAAGCAGAAGGGCTGCAGCAATGCTTGCGCCTGCAGTCATACCTTGGCCGTCCTCAAGCAGGAGGAGAATGTGGTCGTCCGAGCAGGCCACCTGCTTGACCGGGGGCGCGCCAGCCACGTCGGCCAGGGGGAACGGCAAGGTCACCAACTCACCGTTCGTGTAGACCATGGCCTGTCCACCGCGAAAAGCTCTTGAGCTTAGCCCAAGAGCCAAGAGGCAGCGGAAGTAGAGAGGAGAGTGCGTGAAGTAGGTTTTACCACGCCAGACTCGAGCAGGACGGCGGGGACGGTTTGGCCACACGACACCTGCTTGCACTTTAACTTGTCAAGGCGGTGCAGCTCAGGGCTGTTCTCGCCCCATACGAGGCACTCGCCATTCTCTGAGAGGAAGCAAGATGACGTTGATGAGGTCTCGAGAAAGCAGGCCGCGAGTCGAAATGCCGCTCACAGAGCGCGCCATACCGAGGACGGCCCAGGTCTGGTACAGGCCGGCCGAGACTTGCTTCAGCTGACGCTTGCCATACAGCGTCTCCACCTGGGCATACCTCACAAACATAGGCACTCACGTGAGTGGTTGGTAATAAACTCAACCACCGGTGTCCGGGTGCGTTACCAATCTGGGCCACGGGCGAGCGGAGCTGTGTGATCCTGCAGGACGAATCACGACAGAATTGGAGGACGTAGTGAGAAATCGAATGAGTCAAACGATCCCTAGCACTGGAAACACGTACCGACCGTGTTACCAAACGCAAACACCTGCGAGACCTCTGAAAAAAAAGAAAACAAAGATGAAATTGCGGCATCTTGGTGAAAAGGAAGGTTGGGCGGTCACGTACCCATGCGCTCTACCGACGCCAAACGTTGTGGGCACCTTTTGCTTTGGCGCGAGAAGCTTGAAAAAAAAGCTGTAATTGTAGAGAACATATTTTTATAATTGCTTCACGCAAAAACGTTACGCAGAAAGAAAATATTTCCTTTGTGTTTTCACTTATTCGGCGGAATCAAAAGCGTGTTATCGACCACTGGCCAAGCAGCGATCCTGCCCCCCGGCCTATTGGGCGGGGCTGCATGCCTGCATGCCGTGATATCCTCTTCCCCACAGTCCCACCAAAACCTATCTTCAAGTTAGTGCACCGGACAAGCAGCTTGCGGCAGAGCTCTGCTTGCGGACTTGAAGGACTAGAGTTGGCCAAAACAAGCTCGACTCGAGAAGAGAGAGAGAAAGAAGAAAACTTTAGATCGTTAGAAATCCGAAATGCAGCGATCTTTCGCATCGCTGGCCATCGCTGCCATTTTGATGATGGTGGTCGCAGGGGTCTGGGGCGACGTCTACATGCATAACATGCGTGGTTCCAACAATCGCCTTAATGAGGAGAGCGTTAACCGCGCCAATAATAATCGCATGTGCGATACGCAGGTGCGCTGCCCCCCCCCCTCTGCTCCTTTGCTTTGCGGTTCAATTGCTAAGCTTCCGTATATTCTGCCAGAACAACGGCAAGGGCGGCTACGCCTGGGGTCCCAAGATGTACTACTACGTTGGTTCGCAGTTGATGGTGGAATGGACCAATCAGCACGGATGTGGTCCTGATAGCAAGCAGCGCAATGTGCACTGCGAGATCGTCCTTCAGTACATGTGTGGCGACGAGGTCCGCGACGGTCTTACCACCGGTACGCCCCCAAACTAATTTTGTTTTCATCGGGTTTTTTGATGCTTCAATTTTGCTTGATTGCACCGGCTAAAGGTTCAACAATGAAACACCAGAAACGATCCCGGATGACGCAAACACGTACAACGAGAAGGCGGCGGACACCTTGAACGGCGTCGGCCAGGCCTACAAGTACGGCATGCACGAGAACTACCAGTACTATCAGGACTGCAAGGCCCGTGAGCGCAACAAGGGTCTCTTCCTTGCCGACCGCGGGCTCGGCGGCTCGGCGGCCAAGCACACACGGCAGAACCCGGGCGGCGGCCGCAGCGGCTTCGAGTGTCCCGAGGAGCGCGACTACTATCCCTACTGGCACCCGACGCCGTGGAAGGACATCGCCGTCCTCACTTCGGACGTCTCGCGTTGCGACTACTACCAGGCCAACACAGAGAACAAGGTCGGTCGCGGCTACTGCTCCATCAACCAGTTCAACAACAAGGGTCAGTGCCAGGCCAACGGCGGCACTTGGCACACGTCGAGCCCGCATGGCGGCGACCTCGCCTGCCTCGAGGCCCCGCTTTCGCGCGACAACCACCTGGGCAACACGCCCAGCGGCTGGGCTTCGTCCTACAACTGGACCATCCCGGACGACCCCAACGAGAACTGCATCCTGCGCATCCGCTACAACATCTCCGTGGGCGACTACGACGGCTGGAACACCTACAGCGACCAGAACGCCAACAAGCAGACGGGCAAACGCAGTCCCATCGAGAACAACCCGACCGTCACGTTTGAGAAGGACACTGTCCCGATCTCCGAGTCCAGGAACCTCACGCTGGCCCTCAACACGGCCCAGACTGGCCGGGTGCGTCGTCCCATTTCCCAGATTTCGTGCGCACGCGAATAACTGACTAACTGGTCTCGGGTCGAAAAAAACAGACGTTCCAGGACAGGAGCTACACGTTCGCGATCAAGAGCCGGCCATCGAGCGTGGGCCCGATGGACAAGATCTTCAACTTGAACGTGCGCGGCAAGCGAGGCAACATCGTGCAGGTCTACCCGGCCGTGGAGTACGACTTCACGCCGACGTCGCTCAACGTGCGGCCCAACGATCACATCCACATCCAGTGGACGGGCAGTATCTACAACCCGAAGAACAACGACGGCGAGGGCACCTACGGCACGGACCAGTCCAACATCGTCCAGGTCAACAACCTCGATGAGAACATGCCAGTGAGCTTTGGCGAAGAGGGCCACTTCTTTGGCGAGGAGGCCCGCCTCGCGCTGGCCCACCTCAACCAGCAGGGCTGCGAGTCGCTCGCCTCGCTCCGCGCGCGCCTGGGCGACGAGAACGCCGTCAACCGCGACCCTAAGAACTGCGCCAAGCTCAACGCGGCCACCCAGTACCAGGACCACGGCCTCCACAAGGTCGGCGCCTCGCAGACCGGTGCCTACATGTTCATCAGCACGAGGAACAACAACTTCAGCAACCGCAGCCAAAAGTTCACGATCATCTCGGTGCCGTTCTTGCCCGTGTGGGCCATCGTCCTCGTGGTGCTCGCCGGCACGGCCTGCCTCGTGTCCATCGGCCTCTCCTGGTTCGCGCTCTGGGTCCGCTACCACCCGGACTCGCGGGCCGCCAACGTGTGGAACCGCCTCTCCGTCAACTGAGCAGTGACCACTTGACCGCCTCTTTCTCTCTTGTATTCTTTTGGGCCACGAAAAGAGGCACCCCCCTATTTATTCTTTGTTTATTGAAAAATCGATCGCAAATTGTTTAGGGCAGCCGTAGCCACTGCAGCACGACTGGACGCTGTATCTTGTCTCGCGGAGAACGTGAAGCCGGAATGTGTTGCTTACTCTCCTGCCAGTACCCCAGCAAGCTGGAAAGAGGAGTAATTTTCCATTGGGCTCGAGCAAAATCGTGCCAAGAAACAGAAAAGTCAAAAAACAAAAAAAGAATTAAAATAGAGAAAATCCAAAAGAGATGGCAGAACATGGCAAGAGGGCAGCACTCGAGGATGAGCACGAAGAACAGATCGATGAACCTGGTGCGTTCGGCCATGTTAGGTGCCCGTTTCTACATATGTTTTTTAATCGAATTGATTGCGCGTGCAGAGAGCGGGACGAACGTGGGAGGAAGCAAGCGACTAAAGGTCGCCCTCGGGTGGCACAACACGCGGCCGTCTGCTGCCGCCAAACCGGCGCCCACAACCAGCTCAGGGCGCGCCTCCAGCCTCTTTCTCGAGCTCCTGCACGAAAGCCAGCAAGAAGCCTCTGCCACGCGCGCATCCAACGAGCAAGACCCTGAGGCTTCTGCTGCCCCCACCAGCGCAGTCAAGAAGGCGCGGCGGCCGCGCAGTCTCGACGACTACCTTCACGCACAAGAGGTACAACCTTTCTTCTGCCGTCCACTTGTGTTGTGACACCAACAATAACCATGGATAATCACGACAGAGGGCCAACAGGGCTGCGGCCAAGAAGCAGAAAACGGACGAGGAGGCGCCAAAGAAGCAGCGCCAGTCCCTCATCTTTGAGCTTGTTGGCAAGCAGCAGAACCAGCAACGACCACATGGTGAGACCAGGAAGGAGGAAGAGGAAAGTGTGGAGCATGGTGGTGAGGATGAAGATGATGAAGCTCTTGGTGTCGGCCTTGAGGACGACCAAGAGCATAACGAAGACGAAGAAGAAGAAAAAGAAGAAGAAGAACGAGAGGACGATGTTGAAGCAGGCAAGCGGGAGCGTCGAGAACAGGAAATCGCACGCATACTCGCTCAGAATGACGACACCGAGCACGGCCACGGGCTGCCCTCGCTCGACTTTGAAGATGACGACCAGCCCGCTGCCAAGCCTGGCCCCCCACGCTCGCGGCCTGGGGCCATGTCCCCGCCGCCGTCGCCGCTGGCTCGCGGGCCGTCGCCCTCGCGCTCTGCGTCGTCCTCGGCGCCGTCGTCACCGTCGCTGCAGCAGTTCTTGCACCACGTCCAGCAGGTGAAGAAGCGGCTGCGCGACGAGGAGGAGGTCGACACGGGCAAGCCGCTCACCTCGACCGCGACCGCGACCTCTGCCGCCGGGGCCGAGCAGCCCAGAAGCAGCAGCAACACCACCAGCCCGACGAAGAGCGGCCCCAGGCCGCAGGAGGGTGAAGACGAGGACGAGCACGAGCATGAGGTGAGTGCGACGTCGCCCACCAAGCGGTCCATCGCCAGCGTGCTGCACTCGCCCACGGCCCACACGCCGTCGCCCAAGCGGGGCAAGACTGCGGGCGCCGCCAGCGGGAGTAGCACGCCCCTGCCCGGCCGCATCATCAGGTACGTGCGTTTTGTGTGAGGCTGGCCTCATGGGCGCGCGAGCTCGAGGTTGGGGCGAGCTGACGCCAGGGAATTTGTGCGGACAAAGGGCGGAAGGAGACATTTCCACGTTCGTGAAGAAGACGGGCAACATCCCGCAGGGCTTCATCAACGCCGCTCAGGACCGCGCCACCTTTGACGCCTTTGCCAAGGTGCGTCCCCGTTCCTGATTCCCTGGAAAGCAACAAATATTTCAACAATGTGCGCGACAGGAGCTGCTGGAAGGCAGCGAGCTGGTCTGCTGGGGCATGGTCTATCGCTACGACACCACCAACTTCCGTCGAAGCGAAATCCTGGTACCACCAATCGCGTTTTGTGTGCAACTTCTCTCTTGTTCCGGAAGGAAGCTTAGGACGGGCGCGGGGCAGGATCGGAAGGTGTCCGAGGACGCGCCCATCCAGTACAAGCAGGTGCTGGGCGTGGGCTTCCTCCCCTCCAAGGCCAAGAAGCCTTATTTCGTCCAGCTCAACGCCCACGACCTCACCCTCGCATACGCCGATGCTTGCTCCGAAACCGACCCACAGGTACTCGTTTCGGTATTTCATTTTCTATTTATTTAAGTATTTTTTGTGTTTCTTCATTTATTTTCGTGTTCTGTTGCATACAACATCTGACCAGCCGCCAGAGCACGGAGGTGACGCTGGCCGAACGATGTGACCTGCTCAAGCGCTTCGTGGAGACGGACGCGATCCGGGGCAAGGTCTGCTACGACGTGCAGGAGAGCCTCAAGCCCATCCTCGCCCTCTACCCGCGCCATGCCGGTATGCAGCCTCCACTCCACTCCTCTTCTCTTCTCTTCGAGGCCTCACCCTGTACCGCCGTACCCCGCAGTGGTGACGCGCAACCTGCTCGACCCGAAGCTGGCGGCGTACGTGTTCGACCCGGAGATGAAGAGCTACGACTTCCCGTTCCTCGCCAGCGCCTTCAACGTCGACCAGAGCCCCAAGTCCGTCCCGCTCTTCTTCTCCCCTCTCCCCGAGTCGAGGAAGATCGCCCTCATTGACGCGTTCTTCTTCTTCGACTTTGTGAACGCACAGGACGACAAGCACGTCGCCCAAGGACACGGCCAACACGAAGCGCTTCTTTGCAGGTCTTTGATCGAAACGCCCTTGCCTTCTGAGAAGAGTCTTCTCACGTCCCCTCCCGGCGCAGACATGCTGACGTGCTTCCGGCTCATGACCAACCTGGAGGCCCGCCTCGAGAAGGAGGACCTCTACCGCGTGTTCCACGAGCAGGAGATGCCGCTGGCCACCATCCTCGCCAGTGCGTCCCGCTCCTTCCTTGAGCCTGGCCTCTCCTGGCTGACTGCGCGCGTGTGTCGTGTCTTGGGCTGCTGCGGGTGGTGGTGGCCAGAGCTGGAGCTGCGCGGCGTGTACTTTGACGTGGCGAGCCTCACGGCGCACCAGCAGGCCATCCACCTGCGCATCCGCGCCATCGAGGAGGCCGCGCGCCAGCTCGTGGGCCACGCCGTCTCGCTCTCCAGCACCAAGGAGGTGCGCCTGCGGCCCGCAGCCCTGCCTGCCTGCCTGGCCTCTCCTCTCATCTGTCGTCGCGTGATGTCTCAACGCGAGCAATCTCTCGCCGGATCTCTCGCAGGTGGCGCATGTGCTGTTCGAGGAGCTCAAGCTCCCGACCCCGCGCCGCTCGCGCAAGCAGCTCACCGACCAGCACTCGACGTCGGAGAAGGTCCTCCTCAAGCTGCGCGAGCTTCACCCGCTGCCCGGCCTGATCCTCGGTCCGTTGTCCGTCTCGGCCTTCTGGCCTTCTGGGCCGCGCTAGCCGGGGCTCCGCACTGACACCACAACAACAACAACAACAGAGTTTCGGCACTGCCAGAAACTGCTGACGACCTACATCCACTCGCTCGCCAAGAAGGCCGTCGCCCTGCCCGAGGATGGGCAGGGCGCCCATCGCATCTTTGCCTCGTGGCAGCACACGGGCACCGCCACCGGGCGCGTGTCCGTCACCGACCCCGTTCGTCCGCCTCTTGCCCTTGCCTTTGTCGCCCTTCTTGGCTGACCTGCGGCGTCGCGCAGAACCTGCAAGCGCTCCCGCGTGTGCCGATCGTGCTGGAGCCCCTCGACGCGACGCTCCTTGGGCCCGGTGACGGCAACGACGCGCCGGCCGCGGAGCACAACCCCGGCGCCCACGAGCGGCTCGTCATCAACGTGCGCGACGCCTTTGCGGCGCCTCCCGGGTACGTCCAGCAGATACGTGCTGCTCAAGGCTTGGGTCGACAGTCTCAACGGCCGGGCGGCGTGCAGGTACGTGCTGCTCAAGGCCGACTACAGCCAAATGGAGATGCGCATCCTGGCCCACGTGAGCGCCGACGACTACCTCCGCCAGTTCTTCCACGAGGGCCGCGACATCCACAAGCTCATCGCCGCCCGCTGGCTGGGCAAGGACCCGGATGAGGTGGATGAGGTCGAGCGTGACCGGGCCAAGCGGATCGTTTACGGCATCCTCTACGGCATGGGCGCTCGGTCCCTGTCCGAGATCCTCAACGGTACGTGAATAATTAATTATTGTTATTCTTATTGTTATCAATATTAATGTGGCTGCTGACGGATGATGCGTTCCAGTGGAGCACGCCGAGGCCGAGGAGTGGATCCGGTCGTTCCTGGACAAGTTCCCGAAGACGGCGCAGTTCCTGCGGGACACGGCCGAAGCGGCGCACGAGCACGGCTTCATCCGCACGCTGCTCAACCGCCGGCGGTTGTTCCCGTCGATCAACTTTGAGGCCTACGCGCACAAGGCCGAGCGCCAGGCCGTCAACTCGGTCATCCAGGGCACGGCGGCCGACATGGTTAAGCTGGCCATGCTCTCCATCGACGCCGCCCTCATCGCCGAGGAGCGCCGCGAGCTGGACCAGGAGTTAGGCGGGGCCCGCGCGGGGCCGATCGCGGCGCTGGTGCTGCAGATCCACGATGAACTGGTCTACGAAGTGCGGGCCGATCGGGTCGGCTGGATGGAGGACCTCATGGTTCGCTGCATGGAGGACGGCCTGCCCCTCCGCCTCGACGTGCCCCTGCCTGTGCGCCTCTACGCGGGCTCCACGTTCGGGAACTTGAGGCCATTGCCAGATAAGAGGTTCAGGAAGGCACCAGCCACCAGCGAAGCAGCCAGCTAATTTGTAATTTTGTAAAAATTTACAAAAATCTTTTTCTGCTGATAAAACGTGGAGAGACCACCAGCAGACAGAAGCCGATACGATGTTGACTTGTGGCCCAAAGATCACACAGGCGGGCCCGCAAACTTGTTTTGGCTTAATGAACAACTCTTTGTTTCATTCTCTTGGTCAAATAGCGGCGGGGACAGAGTGCATGAGGGCCTTGCTTGATGTCACGCGTGACCGGCGCACAAAGGGCACACTCAGCCGCCGCCCAGAGCCGCGGCCGCCAGGGCCACCAAAGGCCGGGAGTGCGCGGTCGCGCCGCTCGTGGGTGTTGGTCGACCGCCCGGAAGCGAAGCTGGCCAGCGCGTCGCGCATCTCTTCGGCCAGCCGCGCCTGCCGGAGCGGCACGCGCATCACGTGCACCAGCCCGTCGTACACGGCCTCCACACGCCCCACTTGCTCGAGCTCCCCGGCCGAGGCCAACAGCACGAGTGGCATGAGCCGCTCGAGGCTCAAGAGGTAGACCTCGGCCTTGGCCCAGCTCCCAGCGTCCACCACCACCGCGTCGTAGGGTTGCTCTGGCAAATTGGGCTGCTGCTCGTCCTCGTCTTCGTCTTCGTCCTTGTTCTCGTTGTGTTCAGCAAAATCGTTGGCACTGATGCGCTCGAGACGAGCGATCAGCTCCTCGCGCGAGGAGGCCACCACCACGTCGGCGCCAGCAACGACGAGGCGGTCACGGAGCACGCGCTCGTTCGTGGCGCTGCTCACAAACAGGAGCACTCGCTTACCCGCGCACTCGCCACCGCCGCCGGCCGCGCTCTCGCTCCGGCCCTCCCCGTTGTCCTTTGGCACTGCGCGCAACACAGAAAGGGTCATGAGGACACAGTGCACATCGATCACGGGGATGACGGTCTCGTACGGGCGGCGCGGATGGTGAAGTGGAAGGAGAAGCCTCCCGAGTCGCCGTCGCTTGAGGCCCACACGCGCCCGCCAAACATCTTGCACAGCTTCTTGCACACGTACAGCCCTGCAAGCATCGTCATCAGCACCGTTTGGTCACAGCCTCGGCCCAGGAAGAGAGAAAACGAAAACAAAAACGAAGACGACAAAGAGGGGGGGTGGACGTACCAAGGCCGCCGCCGCCGTACTGGAAGGCGTGGAGGGCGTTGCCATAGGAAAAGGGCTGGAAGAGCTGCGCCAGTTCTTCCTCGCTGACCGCCTTGCCCGCGTTCCGCACCCGGAAGTGCAGCTCCACCGTGTTCGCCTCGTTCTTGGCGGCCGCGCCGGCGGCATCACCGCCCGAATTGGCCTTTGTCTGGCGGTGATGGTGGTGGCCTCCGTAGGACGCGTCATCGTCACCGGTCCGGTCGTTCTCGAGTTCGTCGTCGTCGTCGCTCGGCAGGCCGGGCAGGTCCTCCTCAGAGGCCATCAGCGGCCGGCGCGGCACGGCCTGCCGAGCGGCGTTGGCTTCCTTGGCGCGCGCATAGTCGGCCGATAGGAGCGCCGGCGTGCTCATCGCCGCCGTGAGCAGGCGCGCCGACGCGTAAAACTGGCCGCCCACACGACCTCGGCTGTGGCTCCGGCTCCTGTGTTTGTGATGCTGCTGCTGCTGCTGCGGATGATGATGATGCACGGCATTGCCGGCTTCGCCGTTCGGGCTCGTGTCGCCGCTACTGCTGTTGTTGCTGCCTTCGTCGCCGCCGCTGGTGGCGTTGTCGTCATCGTCGTCGTTGGTGTGGCCAAACTCGGGGATCGACGAGGACGACCGCGAGAGGCGGGACTGGCTCGCCGGCAGCGAGTGCCGGCGCGGGACGTGGGACCACGAGCCCGCCGGCTCGGCGCTGTGCGAGCTCTCGGTCGTCTGCGCCTTTGTCGTCGCCGTCGTCGTTGTCGTCGCCGCCGTCGTCGTCGTCGGCGGCAGCGCGGAGACTTCGCTGGGCATTGACGCCGATGCGGCGGCCGCGGTGGACGACCGATGTTGGCGCGCGGGCGAGTAGGCCTCTGGCTCGGGCGGCGACAGGGCGGTGGCGGCGGGCACGACGACGGGCTCGACGGAGACGACGATCTCGCCGCCCTCCTCCGACACCCGGACCGAGTGCGCCAACAGGTTGACCAGAATCTGCTGCAGCCGCGCGGAATCGGTCACCAGGACGCGCGGCACGTCGGCCGCCAGCTCGTAGGCCACGTTGATGCGCTTGGCCGCCGCCGAGCCCTCCACCGCGCCCAAGCTCGCGTCCAGCCACTCCTCGGTCACGCTCTCGCTCGCCTCCTACAGGAGCCAATCCCGAGTTGTCGTCAGTTCGACGTCGACAAGAATGAAAAGAATTTAGCTCGCGAGAGGTCGGCGCGTACGATGGTGAGCTTGAGGGCCTTGAGCTTGGAGAGGTCGAGGACGTCGTTGATGAGGGCGAGGAGGGTCTCGGACGAGTCCTGGATGTCGGCCACGCATTCGGCCTGGTGGGGGTTCATGGCGGTGTCCTCCATGAGCGAGGCCATGCCCATGATGCCGTTGAGCGGCGTGCGGAGCTCGTGACTGGCCACGGCGAGGAACGAGTCCTTGAGGCGGTCGACCTCGCGCAGCTGCGCGTTCTTGGCCCGCAGCTGCCGGTTGGCCTGCCGGAGCCGGTCGGCCAGCAGCGCGTTCTCGAGCGTGTTGATGAGCTGCCCGCCCAGCATGCGCACCAGCCGCACGCGGTCGTCGCTGAACACGCCCACGGCGCCCCCGTTCTCCAGGTAGACCAGCCCGCGCGGCGGCTGGCCTTCCCGTGTCCCCAGCGGCACGCACAGCACCGAGCGCGGCTGCCGCCGCATCACGTAGTCGTCCGTCTCGAAGCGCCGGTCCACCAGCACGTCCGCCAGCACCACCACGCCTGTTTGTCCACAATAAATTAATAAATCAATATTAAAATTATAAATTGAGATAGAAAATGAAAAAGAAATGTCAATAAGTCGACGCACTCTTGGTGCGCCAGGCGTAGTTGACGACGCGCGTGGGCAAGTCGGGATTCTCGCCCGTGAAGGCCACCTTGACCACCTTCACCCGCACGTGACCCTGTGCACACGTGTGTGTGTGTGCGTTTGTGTGTTGGTGTGGACATGAAGGTGAGCGCCATTGCCGCCATATGTGTACCCAACACCGCGGCCTCGAGCGTGATGGGGAGGCGGGAACCCTTCGAGAGGCTTTGGCGCGTGCGCGGATGTGCAGCTGGCCCGTCTGCTGGCTCTCGTCTGACTCGTCGCTGCCGCGCGAGCTGTCGCTCGACGTTGTGTGCACCTCGTCCTCCACCAGCAACAACGTCCCCTAAAAAAATATTTAAAAGTATTAAATTAAAAAATATTGATTAAATAAATAAAAGAATAAAAGAATAAAAGAATTTAAAGGCGAGAAGCCGTACGCGCGAGGCGCCGGTGTTGGTGACGATGAGGTCCATGAGTGACGTCAGCAGCTCGCTTAACTTGAGCTTCGACGACAGGTGCTGCGTGGCTTGGACCACCGCATCGAGGTCCAGCGCGCTGGAGATGATGGCGGTCGTGCTCGAGATTGAGTTGATGTGGTTCGAGGTGAGGCTCCGCAGGGGCGGAGGCGACGGGGACCAGCCCCGGGACGACGAGGCCGACGACGAGGCCGACGACGACGCGCGGCTGCTGCGCATGGCGTGGCGCTGGCGGGTGACGGCCCGCGCGCCCCACTTGTCAAAGCAGTACGCGGCCTCGGCCGCGGCCTGGTCGGCCATGGACTTGAGGACGTGCCAGGCCAGCTCCTTGGCCAGGGCGGCGTCCTGCACGAAGCCGTTCTCCATGGCCAGCACAAAGGCCCGCTCGTAGCGCTCGACGATCTCGGCCACGCGGCCCATGCTCCGGCCGGCGTCCCGTTCGCGCTCCTCGACCCACGCCCGCTCGGCCTCGACCAAGAGGAACTGGTGCTCAAAGTTGCACGGCGCCGAGTCGGCCCACTGCTTGAGCTTGGTCTGGTTCGCGGCCACGAGCGTGTTGCACGGCTCGGCCTCCTCGGCCTCCTTGCCCACGACCGCGGCGGCGGCCGCTTCGGTCATCGCCACCGGCGGCCCGCCGAGCACGGCCGCGCGTGACTGCTCGCCGTACTGCTGATTGCCGTTGGACGCGGCCAGATCGCTTCCGCTCGCGATGTAGCCCCGCTCGAGGGACCGCATGCGCTCCTTGCGCTTGCGCCGCTGCTTCTCGAGCGAGCGCCGCCGGGCGTCGCCCTTCTTGACGTCCATGGCCTTCTCGGCGGCGCGCCACTCCGAGGCCAGCTCGTGCAGGCGCGCCTTGGGCGTGATCAGGTTCTGCGCCGTCTTGCGCACGGCCAGCAGCGCCAGCGAGTACACAAAGTGGAATTCTAGAAGTACCACAATAATAATCATTTAATAAATTAGAAATACACGTCAGCACGGGCAGGGGAGAGAGGCACGAACCGACTTCCTCTCTGAACTGGGCGATGTAGGACACTCGCTCCTGCGCGCGCCAGCCGTAGAAAAGGGCCTCGCGGTAGCGGCCCATGATGTACAGGTAGTGCATGCGGACCGTGTCGTGTTGGCCTGCGATGAGCTGGAGGTCAGCGCTGCGAAAGAGAGGCGCGAAGTGAGCGCGCAGGGACAGGCGCGCACCGATGGGCATGGGCCGGGCGTTGTCGAGGATGAATGCCTCGAATTCCTCGTCCGTTTCTTCGACGCTGGCGTTCATGAGCAGCTTGGAGAAGCGCTCGAACGTAAGCAGCATCTTGTGCACGTCCGTCCATCCCGCCTCCTCCGAGTATCTTCGATACGAGTCTGAAAAATAAAGAATAAATATCATCCAATAAACAAAAAATATAAAAATAAAAAATAAAAATAAACATATAAAAAACGCGTACCGACGGTGGAGATGAGCTGGGGGAGGGGCACGGTGGTCCACAGGGTGCCCCCGAGGTTGTAGGCGCAGCCGGTCCCGAAGGCCGGATTGCCGCCAGCAACGGCGTGCTTGAAGCCCAGCTCGAGGCCCTGGATGGACTCGCGCATCGGCTGCCGGAGCCAGTTGAGGTAGGAGTAGAAGACCTCCCACACCTCGCCTCGGTCTGCAAAGCGCGAGTGCGCGTAGTGCTTCTCGCACAGGTCGATGGCCAGCTTGCCCCACTGGTAGGCTTCGCTAAACTGTTGTTCCCGAGGACACGTCACTTGTCGGCAGCCTGTACACTGTATGCGGGGGGAGGGGTGACGTACTCGCTTGGCCAGGCCGCAGCCGACCCAGCCATACCAAACGTACAGGAGCGACGTGTGGGCCACGTGCCCGTACTGGATGCTGGTCTTCACCTGTAAGGATGTGGAAAATGAATTCTTGACGACAAAAACGAAAGAACGAAAACGAGGGCAAGGCGTACGCCTGTGGCCAGGGCGTAGGTGTAGGCGAGCGGCTTGTAGAAATAATAGCCCACGGCCATCTTGCTGATGAGTTGTTGGATGGCCTGTGTCCCGCCACCCCACGACGCACCGTTGAACGTAAGCTCAGGGGTTGGGGGCAACGAAACTGAGCCAAACATCGTACGATGGCGCGTTCGTCAGTGGCCGGCGGATCGTTGATCAGGTCAGCGATCTCTCGGTTGGCCAGCAGCGTATTGACCTCGTCCAGAGCCTGTTGGACCATCTGCTCGTCCGGATCCACCGGCATCGACAGCCCCAAGGAGGCCAGTCCCTCGAGGCCATACGCGATCATGTCCTGCGAGGCCACAAACCGCCGACGTCAGCCATCAAAAGGAGAACAAAAACAAATTTGGGCGAAGGGGAGGCGCACGTCGTAGCGCTGGAGACACGTGCTCATCTGATTGCGCTGGATGTAGATCTCGTTGCGCTCCCAGGCGTCCTTGGCCTTGGCCAGCACGAGGCCGAACAACCGATCGGCTTCCTCGATGTTCTTGCACAGGTACTCGCACTGCGCACGCTCTATTGCCCACAACACGCACGTACGCACAGCGTGTGAGCACCGATGCGCGTAGCGCTGGACGAGCGAGCGGTTCTTCAGGCCGGATTACCCAAGTGGAGCTGAAACGAGAGCTGGTGCTGCGACTCCCAGGCGTCGGCCGGCAGCATGTCGATCCCCTGCGCCGCCACCTTGCGTGCCATCTCGTACGCTGCATTGTCGTCGACATTCAGCAAAACGTTGCGTAGGCCGAGCACGACAAATGGGGAAAGGCCGACGAACCCATGGAGTTCTTGCCCTTGATCGTCGCCTTCAGGTTGAGCCGCGCGATCTGCAGGCGCTGCTCCGGGTCTTGGATGAGCGCAGCCGCCTCGCTAAAGTGGTAGACCACGTCAAAGATGTCGAATCGCTGCTGGTCATTCGTCCCGTTCGGGCCCTCCGTCTGTTTCCTGATCGTCGTTTGCTGCACATTTCACCACCACACGCCGACGTCAACATCACCATCGTCGTCTTCATCGTCGGCATCGTCGTCTTCACGGAATGGTCTACGTACGGTAAAATCTTCGTTGGTGTTGACTTTGGTGAGAAGGAAGCGCGCGACGCTGAGGTGCATCTGCTGGCTCCGCTCCGGCGGAACGCACTCGTAGGCGGCCTGCTGGACGCGATCATGCAGGAAGCGATAGTCAAAGTCGCCCGAACGCATCACGAATCCTGCACGCGGCGCCGACGGGCCATGCTGATGTCAGCATGACGTGGCTCGGTGGCACAAGGAAGGGGCAGGATATCACGCACCCCGGTGGAGAGTCTGCCAGAGGAGGCTCTCGATGACCTCGATGGGCGAGGCCACGTACTCGGCAATGTCGCGCACATCGAACCGCCCGCCAAAGTAGGCCGCCACCTCCAGCAGCCGCAGCGTCTACCGTTGCGACATCAGCAAAAAAATAAATTATACATAATTCGGAGTGGAGGAGAAAGTTCACCTCGTAGGGCAAGTTGCGCAGGTCCTGCGCCATGAACTCGACCACGTTGTCGGTGTACTGCATGCCCTCGATCTTGGCCAGGTCCCACTCCCAGCAGCCCTTGCTGTAGTCGAACCACTGCTCACACACGCACGCACACGCACACACCGAGACGTCCGTCATCATCATCGTCACGTTCCGCGCCGAGCGCTCTTGTGGGCGGCAGGACATCGTCGTACGATGAGGTCGGTCTGATAGAGCTTGGTGAGGAAGCTGATGGTGAAGAACGGGTTGCCCTTGGTCTTGGTGTAGACCAGCTCGGAGAGGGCCACGGTGTGCTCGGGCCGGTCGCCAAAGTGCAGGGTATCGGCCACCATCTTGTTGACGTCCTGGAGCTCGAGCGGCTCGAGGAGGATCGTGTTGCACTGGACGCCCTTGTTGCGGATCTCGTCGAGCAGCATCCACAGCGGGTGCGTCGGGCTCGTGACCTCGTTGTCCCTGTACCCGCCCACCAGCAGCAGCGGGCCGCTGCCGGCGGCCGCCGTGCGGCACACGAGCTTTTGCAGCAGGACGAGCGAAGGCTGGTCGGCCCAGTGGAGGTCGTCGAGGAACATGATCAGCGGCTGGCCGGGCTTGATGCTCGAGAACACGTCGATCAGGCGCGTGAACAGCTGGTTGTACAGGTTCTGCATCTCCGACATGCCCAGGTCGAGCTCCACGGCCGGCTGCTCGCCCATGAGCAGCTCCAGGCTCGGGATGACCTCGACCAGCAGCTGCCCGTGCCCGCCTACGGCCTCGCGCAGCCGCTCGCGGGTCCGCGCCACCTGTTCCTCCTCCTCGGCCAGGATCTGGTGGACCACGTCCGTAAAAGCCGCGGCGACGGCCGAGTAGGGCACGTCGCGCTTGTTGAAGTCGTACTTGCCCGCCATGAAGAACGAGAATTGGTGCTTCATCTCGCGCAGCTGCGCCACAAGCGAGGTCTTGCCCACGCCCGAGTAGCCGGCCACCATCAGCACCTGGTTGCGCGGCGGCGAATAAGAGAGCGAGCGATAGATGTCGTGCAGGCGCGACAGCTCCTCCTCGCGGCCGTAGAGCTTGCCGGCAAAGGCAAAGACGTCGGACACGTCGTCCTCGCCCGGGACAAAGGCCGCCTCGGCCGCGGCGGCCTCAGCCTCGAGCCGCGCGCGCGCCTCGCTGTCCTGCGGGGCGGTTTCGGCTTGCATGTGCAGGTCGAGGATGGCCTGGCAGCGGTGGAGGTCGGACACGAGGCCGCGGCTGCTCTGATAGCGCGTCTCGACCGACTTGGCCAGCAGGCGGTTGACCACGGTCGACAGGCAGCGCGGCACCAGCGCGTTGACTTCGTGGGCCAGCGGCGGCTGCTTGGCCATGTGAGCGTGCATCATGCGCACGGCCGATCGCTCACGGAACGGCGGCGCGCCGCACAGGAGCTCGAAGAAGGTCACCCCGAGCGAGTACAGGTCGCTCCTGTAGTCCACTGGCCGGCTGCCTCCGCCGCCTCCGCCGGCCGCGGTCTGCCCGCCGGTGGCCGTGGCCGTGGCCGTGGCCGACGCTGAGGCGGCGGTGATGGTCGTCGTCGCGGCCGTGGTCGAGCGGAGGGACAGCTCGGGCGGCAGGTAGGCCAGCGAGCCCAGGACGTGGTGCACGGCCGACTGCCGGCCGAGGTTGGAGGAGGCCGATGTGGTGTCCTTGGACCGAACGACGATGGACGCGATCCCAAAGTCGGACACCTTCACCACGCCGGTATCTTTGTTCCAGATGATGTTGTGTGGCTGGGTGTCGACACATCACATCGCACAACACCATCGTGGCCACAAAACACGCGTGGAGAAACGAACACAGCATCAACATAAACGCATGTTATTCCGTTGCACCAACAGAGTGCTTTGGTTATCGAAGTCTACGCGAAAAGTGGAAGCCAAAAAGAAAAAAAGAGCGGTGCTAATGAGGAACAGGTGAGATAGGGCTTGAGGAGGTGAGGCCACCGAAGGAAAAGGGTAAGAGGTACCTTGAGGTCCTTGTGGACGACCGAGCGGCTGTGGATGTGGCCCACCGTGCGGGCCATGGAGAGGGCCAGGCCCACAAAGACCGCCACGCCGGCCAGGCCGCGGCGCGGGCTGGCAAAGGGGCCGTCGCGCGCGAGCCACTTGTCGAGCGAGAGGCCGCCAAAGTCCTCGAGGACGAGGGCCTCCACGCCCGGGCGCGACAGGCGCGCCACGACGCGGACCACGCCATCGACTTGGTCGGCCAGCGAGGCCACGACTTGGTGCTCGTGGTTGAAGTTGGTGAGATGGCGCGGTAGAGGCAGCGACACGTTGAGCACCTTCACCCGCACCAGCTGGCCCGGACGCAGCTGATGATTCACCGCTCTGATCGAGCCGGACCCCTCGGCGCCGCCCTGTTCCTCCTCCGCCGCCAGGTCCTCCGCCTCCATGTGTGGGGGCTGTTGCCACTCGTCATCGCTCTTGGCTTCGCCGTGGTGTTCGCCGTTTAATCCATCGCTGTTGTTGTTTCCTTTCGTGCTGGGCTCGTAGCGGCAGCGGAAGACGACCGAGTGCGCGCCTCGGTCGACTTCGGGAGATACCAACTGGAAGCCCTCTTCGCGCAGCAGCTTCTCCACCTCCTCCTCATCCATCTTTTCTCTCCTCTCGCCGCGGCTCCTCGCTCGCGGTGTTTTAGTTGTGTCTTCTCTCCCCAGCTCAGCGCTTGCGAGCAAGAACGGGCTTTTCGTCCCACACCTGCAGACGGGTTCACCAGCTCGGGCGCATCTCGTTGCCGCGGCAGACTGAAAAAGCGTCTCAGATGCCAATAAGGCGCATTATATAATAGCAACTCCCATTGGATAGCGGTTAACGGGTGACGTGGCGCCGCCCTGTTGGGGCACGCGACTGTTGCAGATTCGGAGACGCCAAACGCCGTATCATCCACGTCATCATCCCCGGGGGAGCGAGTCCTCCTCCTGCTTCATGCCGGGGATCACTGTAGCGTGTTCAGCATCAGCTTCGTGTCGGGAAAAATCAAACCCGCAACAACAACAACGCGTGGCCGAGGAGGTCTTGTGGCGGCTCACCTTGTGGCGTGAGGGGCGCCATCTTCGGGTAGCCCGGCCCGTAATCGAACAGCAGCTCCGTGCCTTTGTGGTGGGCAATTGTCAATCGTCCATCGAGTGCACACTGCGGGAAGAGCGAGATCGAGTTGTACCGAGAGGAATGTCGCACGCGGCGAAGAAGGCGATGCGTTGCACCCCGTTCACGGTGCGCGTCTCGACGTACAGGTTGGACGCGTCGCCGCCGTGGTTGATGAACCTGAGCTTGTTGCCGAGCCGGTCGGCATCCACGCCATCGGTCACGTGGTCCAACGTGAAGAGATAGGACGACAGCCCCCCGGCCAAGATCACCGTCTCTCGCGCGCTGACCTCTTGCGCCGATATGCACTACAACGACACCAATCAAGCCACCATGGGCGTGAGCGGCCCGGCCCCAGCCCAGTGCAAGTCCGCATACCTCGCCCGCGTACTCGCCCACGAAATCACCGGCGGCGATGGGCTCGCCGGCGAAGAGGCCCCAGCCGTTGATCAGCTCGTTCCGTCCGAGCAGCAGCCGCTGGTGTGGATACCACCACAAACACAGACACACGCGCACAGACACACGGTTCACACAGTCGGGGAAGTGATCGCGACCGAGGCGCGGACCGCGGCGCGCACCTTGCTGGACTTGCCGTAGAGCATGTTGGTGTTGCGACACCCGCCATGAGGCCGACCCTGGTCCGGCGGCGTTGCGGCCCCGCACGAGCGGCACAGGTCAGGCACGCACTCGCGCTTGGCCTTGAAGCACGGACACTGCCATGTCGTGCAGTGTCGCGATTGAACACCGAGTGAGCAAAGCAAGCTCGGCCAATGTGTATCTCTTCGCTTCTTCTTCATGGTGGGCCCGAAGGGCGAACCTGGTCCGAGTGGCACTTTGTCGAGCTGCGAGTGGTGCAGGTGCAGCCACGCCACCGGGCGGGGCATTGAGACGAGCACAGGCATTGGATCTCGCACCCGGTGCCTGCCCGCCCCAGTCCAGCGCCGCGTGAGTAAGACGGGCGGCTGCAGCTTGATGGTGGTGGGGGAAGAGCCACACCGTTGATCACGCAATGGCACTTCCCGCTGCACCGCCCCCGGCAGAGGCAGGGCGTGAAGCGCGATTTCGGCCGCACACTGCCCTGCTTGATGCCCTGTGTTGTGCCCGCGGGCGGGCGGATAGGCAGGCGGGGTAAGCTCAAGCTCAAGGGAGCCTTGGAGGCTCGCCAATCAAAAAGGGCGGCGCGGCACCTCGATTCGCTTCTTGGCCTGCGTTGATATCTGCTGTCGCTTCCCTGTGGGGCGTACGCGATCTGCTCAAGGTGACGACCGTGGTGAGCGAGGTCATGGCGGAGACGAACGGCCTTATGTACCGCCAATGGGTCGACGCGCTTGATCCCGCTCTTGTTCCTCGTCGAGGGTGGCAAGGATGAAGCCCTTGTTCTGATAGTAATAGCGCGCCACCTGGCTGCATGTATAGCGCGGCCCGACGTCGAGCGCCAGACGACAAAAGTCGGGGCCGCGCAGCGGGAAGGTGATGCAGAACGCCTGGTGGGCCTCGAGGTCGAGCTCGACCGGCTCCTTGCTCGCACGGGCGTCGCCAAGCGCTCGGTAGGCGCAGTCGCGGCCACACGGGCGGCGGTTGGCGGCGAGCTCGTCTTCCTGGGGCGTGCGAAAGTAGGGCAACACGGCCTTGTCTTCCACGAGCCCGCCCTGCGCGTGTTTGCATGTACACACGCGTTGGCCAAGAGCTCACATCCCGAGGAGGACGCCACGAACCACGCCGTGGTGGCCGCAGTCGGCCTGGTAGCAAATCCGACAGAAAAAAGCGGCTATGTTCCGCGGATCGGCGATGGCGCTGCACGCCGCCCCAGTGTGCTGACGTCAGCAGAGCGGTCACGACCTCTGCCCGCGGGACCGTTAACGCGCGCGGCGCTTGGCGGGCGGCGGTTAATGACGTACGGCAGGGGCTTGGGGTAGTCCGCGTTGAGCCTTGTGGCAGCGAAGCAGCAGTGAGACCGATCGGCCGAGGCGGAGCAGAGGGCGTATTGTCAACTACACATTAAAGTGTGAATCCACGCGGATCGCTGTCCGGAACGTACCGGTCTCGGACGATGGACGGCTCGTAGCCCAGCTCTTGACTGAAGGCCTCCTCGATGAGCGGACGAGTCTCGTCGCTCACGCCAAACACTCTGGCCACGCTGTGTAGGATCTCGTCGTGCTCGGGCTGCACCCACCATGAGCGAAGGACCGGAGGCCATACGTGCATAGTGGAACCCAAAGGGGCAACACACCTTCCATTGGCTGTCGAGAACGTCGCTCCAGGTGCCGCCCGGGTAGAACTCGGTCCAAGCCTTCTTGATGCGGATCTCCTCGAAGGTGCCGTCGTCCTTTTCTTTGCACGGTACGTAGGGCAGCACGGCCTGCGAGTCGGCCACCTGAGAGGTCACTCGGACAACACGGACGCTGACCGATCAGGCCGCGGTTTGGGGCAGGCAGCGGTAAGGAGGCCACGGGCTGTACCCCAAACTGGCCTACGAGTGGGCAGTAGCGCCGCCCTCGGGGCAAGGGCTCCACGAGCGCCTCGAGATAAATCGGCTCTGGTGGGAGGAGGAAGAGGTCATGGGGATGAATGTAGGTGCCTTGTTTCTTCTGGGGAAGGCAGAGCGTACCCGAGCAGGGTTTGATCTGGGCAAGCACGTCTTCGGTGAGCATGGGTCCGCGTTGCTGCCTCTCAGCATGCATCTGCCGCCACTTCTTCATGTTTTCTGCCAGCCACACCTACATGCTCACCCCCGCCAGTCGTCAGTCGCAACAGCAAAGGAAGGGCAGGTCGCAGTTGGAGAAACGGCACTTGTTTGCATGCTTCGTAAGCTGCTAAGGCAATGGGCAGCTGGCGAGCAATGTGGGCGGCAATGTCGCGAGTCAACTGCACTTCTGCCACCTTACGCCGCTCTGTCCACTCATCTTCCTCATCTTCATCTTCGTCCTCTTCCTCCTCTTCTTCACTCCACTCTTCCTCCAGGGTCTGCGCTCTCCTGTGCATCTGTGTATTTAATTTTCTTCAACTTTTTCTCTTTTTTTCGCATTTCTGTCCTGTTTGATCGCTTGGCCGAGCTTGTTGGTGTTGAGCCCTATCATGGCCTTAGTAGGGAAAGTGATAGATAGACAAGGAGATGTTTGGGAAGACCCATTTATATTTTTCATGGTACAAGGAGAGACTCTGTACAGGACACAAGCGAGGTTGCGTCTAAGGGAAACGAAGAGGTTCAACGAATGTCCACCTCGACGTTGGTCCTGAGACGAGTGCCCTCGGAGAGTGAGATAGCTCCTTAGTAGCCCTGGGCAATGAGGTAGTCAGCGAGCTTCTCCACCACGTTGGCGCACTGGCCAGGCTGGATCTTCTCGTCGTAGAGGGCAACAAGCACGGCCTTGCTGGTCTTAACGCAGCAAGCGCCAGTCGAGCCCTTCTTGGCGTAGACCGAGCGGTCGTCAGCCTTGATGCACAGGTACTTCGTGCCGGCGAGGTTGAGGCCGCTGGCACGGACAGCGTCGGGCGACTGCACGAGGAAGCGAAAGAACAACAGAGTGTTAGCAACAGTTGATGACACTGAGAACGAGAATGACTGTAGTGTCGGGCAAGCATACCGAGAAGGCGTCGACGAGGGTCTTGGCCTCGCTACCAACAAGGGCGAAGCCAGCGGAGGCAGCCCAGCTACCACCATCGTGACCGACGATAGCGGCCTTGGTGACGGAGCCAGTGCCCACGAGGTTGGTGTCGACGTACGTTTGCCAAGACATGTTTGAGTGTTATGGGTGGTTGGTGGTAGTACTGGTGGTGGGTTGGTCGCTTGCGCTGTGGTGTTGTGAAATACAAAGAAGAGAAGAGCGCTCTCGCTCTGCCTTTTGCTCTCTCGTGGCGAGACGCCCCCCACCCTACCTTTCTCCGCCAGCCACTCACCGCCTTGCGCCACCTCGGACTGCTCCCTTAACCTCCTCCACGATTGCGAAAAGTGGATGATTGACCTGCAATCGTGCTCGTTTTCTGCGCGGTGGTTGCAGACCACGGCCAGATGAGGGCGAAATTTGAATATTTTCGCCAATGCCAAGTAACGCCCACGCGACTCACCCGCGTGGCTCCTCCTTCTTCTGTCGGTGGGCGCCTGGACACCAGCAGACGTCTGACTGTCCACTCACGTCCTTCACTAAATAAGCAACCATTGGTTGCATTGCATTGACTGGTCGCGTCACACCCATTGACTTGGCACCTGCACTGCGGTCTGCCCTCCTCCCTTTGGCTGGCGTTGGGCCAGTCACGTCGTGCCGTCACATGTCGACACAAGTTGTCTTCAACAACAAGAAGAGTGACTTAGAGAAGAAGAAGAAGAAGAGTACGGCAAGATTGATTGATCGCGTAGTGTGATGTGTTTACTGTTAGACTAGCAGGAATCAGGTCGCCGGCAGAGAGGAGAGCGGCAATGAACCAATCTTGCCAAGCATGCAATCAAAAGTTGAGCAGGCCCTGCTTCCTGAGGAGCTCGTAGGTCTTCTTCGAGTAGACGTTGCCGTCGGCGTCCTCGCACTCCTCCTCGTCCTCTGGCTTCCACTGCGTCGCCTGCTGGTCCTCCTTGAGCTTCTCCCACACTGTGCGGCACGAGAGAGAAGTAATGAGAGGTCAGCAACCTACATCATCATCAACAACAACAACAAAAACAAGGAGAATCGTACGATCTTGAGCGTCCTTGATCTTGGTGATCTCGTGGAAGTGCTTGGTATTGGGGATGCCGAGACATCGCATGCCGTGGGCGTGCCGCCACTCCTGGAAGTGGCGCTCAAAGGCTCGCCGGCCCTGGTAGGACTGGTTGCCGCAGATCTCGCACGGGTACATGATCCCGAGGCCGTGAAGCTTGTAGAGCCAGTAGGGGATGGGCTTGCCGTCCCAACCCACCGGGTAGTTCTGCTTACCCACCACCACTTCTTCCTCCTCCTCCGACTCGGCCTCCACATCCGAGCCCTCCTCCTCCTCGAGCTCAGCCTTGTTGTTGATAACGCACGCACAAGGTCAGCGACGCGCATACGTAAAGGTGGCAGCAAACAAACAATGAATAAAGAAATACCAAAATTTCGTCGACAGTCCTGCTTTGCTTCTTCTCGACGTGCTGCTTGGTGGCCTCCAGCTTGTCTTGGCATGCGAGAGCCAGCTTGCGGATCTTGCACTCGAGCAGCGTGATCTGCTTGCGGAGGACAAGGCTCGTCTTGGCGGTCTCGGCCTTCTTGCCCTTCCGCTTCCTCCGCTTCTTGCCGGCCTGCGCAAACAGGGACGAGCTCAGGGCTTCGATCGGCGTGTGCCTGCCAACAAAAAAAGTGGTGTAGCGCCAGCCAGTGAGCAAACAGCCGATAGGCGCAAGCCCCAAGGGAGAGGAGGGAAAAGAGTTTACGCACTTGAGCTGGAAGAGGCGAGCTGCCCGCTCTTCGAGAGTGCCACCACAGATAAGGCCCTTGCTTTGCAGCTCCTTCTTCAGACGCTCAAGCCCGACGGCTTCCAGATCCTTGGCCGACTCAAATTTCTGCGTTCGTGTATTTTTTGTGTTAGTATTAGTTATATCATAATCAAAAATAAATAAAACTTAAGCTGCGAAAACAAAAACCTTCAGGTCAATAGGCTGGTCGTCGGGGATGTTGATCTTGACCGTCGGTTCAGGCTTGACCGAGGCGCCGTCGCTTTCGCTGTTGGCGTCGTTGGTGACGGGAGCCGGCCCGTCATCAATGTCGTCCAACGAAGTCGTCGAGGTAGCCGCCGGAGGCGGAGCGTCATCCAGGTCAATAGCGTCGAGATCAGTGGTCGACGATGTCGTCCCCTCCTTCTTGACGCTCTGCGCTGCAGACTCCTTTTTATCCTTGTTCGCCTTTTCCTCTTGCTCGACCCGCTCGGCGCGTTCCCAGGTGAAGTTGCCGTCGTCCCAGCGCCGCTCGAGCTCCTCCTCGGCCTCCCGCAAGAGGCCTTCGACATTGATCAGCGGCAAGGCTCGGCGGTACCACGCGAGGAGGTAGTCGAGCAGCAGCTGCAAGTAACTGACGCAATCACCATAACCACCACATCAGACAACGTGCCCAACGCGCGCAAACAGAAAGACAGGCGTACTTGCGATAGAACTGGTCCTTGACCTCGAGCTTGTCATCGAACTTGTGAAGTGACATGAGGTAGTCCGTATAGGCGATCGACTTGCCCTTGTTCTGTTTGAGATTAAGGAAGTTCAGGTAGTGCTCGTGAAGATCAAGGAAACGACCGAAGCTTTCCTCACCCGTGAATTGGGACACTGAAGGAGAGTGAATGTTGGAGACCAGAAGGGATCAAAAAGGAAGCGAATGCACAGGAAAACGACCGTCAGCAGTTGGTAGGGAGTAGGGGAAGGGAGGGGAGGAGAACATACGCTCATCGTCTTCCATGACGAGCTTGTAGGCGACATCTTCGGGCTTCTCGATCGTCATGTCAGGGAACTTAGCGTAGTAGGCTCGCATTTCACGCATGGTGTCATAAAAGACACTGAACACCTCAGGGCCCTGACCGGTGATCCGGGAAATGTCATCATGGCGCAGGTTATCCTTATCTTCGTAGATGGCACGCAACTTGTTGCTACGGTCTTGGATGAGCTCGAGGTACTTGTTTACTTTAAGATCAAGTGTTATCTTGGCCTTGTGCTGTAGAGACAAATTCGTGTTAGCCCATTCAGAATGAGACTGAAATGGCGAAGAGAGGAGAACAAAACGTACAGTCTTTGCCTCTTCCATTCTAAGCTGCACGATCATTCTCATGCAGCGCTCGACATCTTCGTGGAGCGCACGAGTCTTTTCGAGCAATGATGTCGCCATCTCCAAGGAATCGCTGCCGTTAAAAATCGATTTCCCTTGCGAAGTGACTCCAACCCTTTGTGCAGTAGTAGTGCTTCAAAGAACACAGCACCTAACAAGCAGTTGCTCGTTCCAAACTGTAGTGCAGTGATGATCGAGCAAAAATCAACGGCCAATTTGTTTGTTTTCTTCTTTTTCGCAGGAGAAAGCTTGGCTTCTTCCCATCCAAAAAGAAAACCAAAATAAAAAAGGTTATGCGAGAACACACAGCGGAGGGCGCGACTGTTGGCGCTGCGGCGAGAGACCGCACTGCGGCAACAAGGTTGTGGTGCTGTGAAGCCGGAGAAGAGCGCCAAAGATGAGCCAAAGCACCTCCACAGGCACTTCGGCCAGTGGATTATCGCCACGTTGCCGTACGAGCAGCAGCTGTCGCACTTCGGCCTGGAACGGACGCGGACAGAAGGGATAGAGCTCGGGCTGCCAGCTTTGCGCACCGCAGTGAAGTCGCACCAACATGTGGGCTCGTCGCTTCATGTCTTCTGCTTCATCAGCCCACGCCTGCAGCTCGGGAGATGGGTCTTGCTCAGTACTGAGCACCAACTTGGCGCAGTCCACGGGATTAACCAATATCACGTCGCGAAAGTGCTGCAGCAGGAGGTAGATGTTGGTTGTGTGCGGATGATTCGTCGTGACGGCCATCCGGCCGGTCTCAGCGTCATCACGTCCAGACGACATCACACAGGGATGGAGCACGGGCGTCAGCATGCGGCAGCGCTCCGTCGCGAGTGGGTACACCGGTGGCAGCTGCACGTGCACCACCAGCTCAAAGGACCACGAGCCGTCGGCGCTGGTGTGCGAGAAGCTATAGGTGGCCTCTTCAGGAGGGCGCAAGGCGACGCAAAAGTCGAGCGGGCCGTCGTGGATGCCGTCCGTGACATGTGTGAGCAGCTCTTCGACCAACGCTTCTTCCTCCTCTTCGTTCTTCTTTCTCGATGTCGAGGTCCCAGACTTAGCGACAGCGGACATCGAGAGCAAGCGCATGTCCTCATCCCCGACGATCAGTTTGAGGGCAGACTCGATGAGGCTGCGGCGGTCGATGATACTTAGCCGGCTGGCGTTGCCCACCAAGGTGCTCAGGTCATCGTCCCACCCTGCCGGCAGCGCCCAACCGGCGGCAGCGCCTCGGATCAGAGTGGGATGGTCCAAAGGCCGCGGCAGAGCGCGCCAGAGGGTTTGCCGTCGGATGACGACCTGCAGCGTGGCCTCGTTCTGGAGGCCACTGACTTGACAGATTTGCCTGTTGGCCTCCAACTGCTTCCCGGCAAAGATAACACGAGCGCGGTCAATGCCGACGGCCAGGCCGTCCACATAGTGTGGCCGCCTATGTTGGAGCGGCAATAAACGCCGCGCCGGGTCGTCAGGCGAAACAACGTCGAGCTCGGCGTCATCGTCATAGAGCATGCACATCACCCGAGACACCTCGCCAAAGCACAAGGCCACGTTAATGTCAAGACGGATGGTGCACTCTCTGCCGTAGATGCGCCAATAGAGCGTTCGCTGGGTGGCCTCTTGCCTACGGAGCAGTCGCCATGGGGGATAGCGTGGTTTCTGTGTTCAGAGTTGCTCAGCCAGTTGAGTGAGTGCCCGTGGCCTTATGGGCGCGCACCTGCTGGCGGTGGGGCGGGATGCTGTGGTCGTTTCCCATCTTGTGGGGCTATTTCTTGTAGTTTGCGGCCTTCGTTTAACTTGTGCAGCCCTAAAGTTGTTCAGTGCAAGAGGGGCTTACGTGTGGACCCACCCCATTTTTTCTCTTAAATAAAATATATTTGAAAGAGAAGATAAATAAATGCATTTTTCATTGTTCTGCTGCGTCAAGGCCACACCATGTTGGTGCGCATTTGCCGGTGGAGCGAGGCCGAGCGGCAGGCAAGCGACATACGTCTGCGAGTGTTCGTGGAGGAACAACGCGTGCCAGCGGAGCTTGAGCTAGACGATAAAGATGCTGAGTGCTGGCACGCTTTGGCCTTCCTCGACGGCGCGGAGGAAGCAGCGGTAGGCACCGGGCGCCTGCTGCCGGACGGCCACATCGGGCGTATGGCCGTGCTGCCCTCTGCGCGCGGGCGTGGGGTCGGCGCCAAGGTGCTGGAGGCCCTAGTGGAGAAGGCACGAGAGGTGGGCCACAGAGAAGTCGTTCTCTCCGCACAGATCCACGCGGAGGGTTTCTACCAGCGTGCGGGCTTCGTTCGAGAGGGTGAGCCCTACATTGAGGACGGCACGGATATCCTTCACGTCGACATGAGGCGTGTGCTGACCTATGCCCCGAAATGAACTTTTTTATTCTTTCTATTTTCTGTTTTTCTGATTTTTTTTTTTTTTCAATTCTGTTGCACGAAATGGACGCAAGCGCGGTGCTGCCGCCAGAGGCGTTCGCACAAGTGCTGGCCTTTCTCGTCTCCTCGGAGACTGTGGCTGACCTTCACGCGGCGGCCGCAGTAAGCCATTCTTGGCGGCAGGCCGTCATCAGCAGCAACGCTCTGTGGCGCGCCATGTGCCTTGTCCGCCTCCCCCCGCAGAGCTCTCTCGGAGACGCTGCGACACTGACGGCCGAGACCTACGCTGGTACCGCCTTGGGACTGTCGAGCGAGAAGTGGGCGCGGGCTGTCGTGGCGTCGCGGCGCCCCTTGGGAGAGGCCGACAGACCACAGGTCCTCGAGGGCGCCGAGTGGCGGGTGGCCTTTGGGCTCCTCGTGGAGCAGGCAGCGCTCGCGTGGGATCCGCAGGCCATGTCTCCTCACCTCGAGATTGACCCAAAGGACCCGCACAAGCTATCTCACCCGTCCTCTTCTCACGGCTACTCATGGGCCCGCACCAGTGTGCCTCCTCTTCCCGGCGTAACAGGATGAAAGTGTGGTTCTCATCCTGTTGCTGTTGGCGATTGTGGCTACCCACGCAGAATACGGCTTCCGTGCAGGCGTGCACAGGTGGGTGGTGCGCATTGAGGCTCGATCCAGCTTCCCGGCCGTGGGTGTCTTTCCCCAACGCTTTACGCAGTGGGACCAGAGCTTTCTAGGTTCCACTGACTGCCTTCTTTGATCATCAATGCCTGGCTTTTGAATTGGTTCTCAAGGCATGTCCACCTGCCCGCCCGCCACACGACAGACTGGAAGTTTCAGGTCGGCTACTTCTACTCCCCGCTCGAAGGTGTGGTAAGGACGAACGGGAAGGTCAAACCGGGCGGCCTCGTCCATCCTCACCAGTTGAGCCGAGCGCGGCCATTTCAGGCACTGCAGGTGATCGTCACCCTCGACCTGCACGCCCGCACAATCGAGTGGCAGCCAGTGCGCTCGACCCAGCAGGAGGAGGAAGGCGAGGAGGAAGAGGAGCGGATCATAGCACAACTCTCTCCAGCGGATAAGATCCTGTATCCAGCCGCCGTGGCCGGCACAGTCGGAGAGACCTTTGTCCTCTCCCGGCCATGACGTGAACTGGTTACTCAAGAAATTCTCGCAACGCATTACTAGGAAAGGACAACAAGGGGCGGGAAGAAGATAAAACTAGAGAAACGAGAGAAGATGGAGCGAAGAAGGAAAGCCAACGTCGCGAGCAAACACAAGGTCTTCTTTCAGAAGCAGAAGGATGGACCACGGTGCCGCATGCACGCGCTTAACAATGCCCTTGGGCGGCCGGCCATCGACGTCAACCGCTTCAATGCGGCATGTGACGCCTTCGACGCCCGCTACGACCTGCAGGGGTCTCGCCATTTCTTCCTCCTGGCTGACGTGAAACCAACCGCGTACAAAGAAAAGAACGAAAACGAAAACGAAAACGACAAACAAGCTTCAGAGGCAGAGGCAAGTGGCCAAGAACAAAGACAAGAAGAAGAAGGAGAGCAAGATGAGGAAAAGGAAGTGATTGACGTGTTGAGCTACATCCTACGAGAGCACTTCAACTATCGAACCAAGTACATTCCGATGGGTGGGACGGTGAGGCGGCTTGATCGAGAGGAGCTTGACCAATGCGACGCCTTCCTCAGCTTCTCTGCAGGCCACGTTTGGGCGAACCGACGCGTGCATAACACTTGGTAACCGATCAGTCCCCCATGTGTGACTTTCGTGCCCTTGTCACCACCACTGTGCAGCTCACGCCACAAGTCCTCCAGGTATTGCCTGGATAGTCTGCAGCCACGACCAACCACAATCAAGCCCAAGAAGGCCCTGGCCTCGGGTCTGGGCCACATCCTGATCTACTCCAAGTCAGCCGTACCAGAAGAGGAGGGCCGACGCGCAGAGGAAAAGAAAAAGAAACAGAAAAAGAACACAGCCAAGCCGAAGCAGGCGAACAACGCTGAGCCAGGAGAGGTGGAGGAAGCGGAGGAGGTCGTTCTGGATCAGCCAGAGAGGGTGCTCAAGGGCGAGGAAGCGGACGAGGACGAAGAGGACAGAGAAGCTGGGGACGAGGAGCTTGGCTTGGTGGTGGGCAATCGCTTCAGTTGTTTGGCTTTGAGCCCATGAAAGAAGACAACAAAGACAACCAAAACAGAGGCACACACATACATGGGAGAAGGGGGGAGGGGCTCGTCGGGGGTGTGAGTCGCGCTGGTTGTCCTCATCAGTTGGCGAGCTCCTTGAGGGTCTCCTTGAGGCCCTTCTCAAAGATCTCCACGCCCAGCTCGATTTCCTCGGCGCTCACATTCAGCGGCGGGATGAACCGCATCGTCTCGTGCGCGCTGCTCGGCCACCAACCCACAACGGCGCCAATGAGCTCATTGACGATGACAAAGATGAATATAGAAGACGTACCCGGTGTTGAGGATGAGCATGCCGTGGTTGAGGCACTTCTTGCCGAGGAGGCCCGTGAAGCCGTACTTGACGGTGTGCTTGGGGTCGTGGCCCGGGAACGGGTAGGCGTTGTCCCGCTCGTCGTAGAACTCGACGCCCACCATGAGGCCCGGCCCGCGCACGTCGGCGATCTGCGGGTACTTGTCCTTCAGCTGCAACAGCAGCTTCCGCAGCTGCTCGCCACGGACCTGCACGTGCCCGACGCCCACGACAAAAATGATTATTAAAATAGTCAATTAAGTACTCATTAATAAAGAAAAGAATAAAAAAGGAAAATAAATAAATAAAGGGAGAACAGTACGGCGGCGTTCTCGACAAGCTTCTCTTCCTTGATGACGCGCTGGGTCGCGACGGCCGCGGCGCAGGCGACAGCGTTGGCGCCGTAGGTACCTCCGTGCGAGCCCTGCTGCCAGTGCTTGTGGAGCTCCTTGTTCGCGACCAGGCCCGACAGCGGGAAGCTGCCACGTCACGCCACGTCATGCCACGTCCCTCTCGCAAGAAAGAAGAAGGGATGGTGACGCGTCAGGGCGCGTACCCAGAGGCTATGGCCTTGGCAAAGATGAGAATGTCGGGCTTGACGCCCGAGAGCTCGGCCGCAAAGTACTTGCCCGTCCTGCGAGCGGGGACGTCAGCGTCGCATGTTCAGCCGCGCGCCAACGTGGTGGGCGTGGGGTGGTCGTGGTTACCTGCCAAAGCCAGACTGGACCTCGTCGTAGATGAGCAGGATGCCGTGCTTGTCGCAGATCTTGCGGAGGCCCCTCATGAACGAGGCGGGCGGCTCCACGTAACCGCCCTCGCCCAACACGGGCTCCTGCACCCAAAAACACGCATCGCGGCGATGAGCCGCTCGTTCGCGAAGACCAATGCGCGCGCGGCGGACGGTGCGTACGAGGAGGATGGCGGCGGTGTCGGCCGGGCCGGTCTGCTGGCGGAGGAGCATCTCGACGGCAAGCAGGGGCTGGTTGCAGCAGTCGTCGGCGCCCTTGCGCTGCTCCTTGCACGGACACCGGTGGCAGTAGGCGTAGGGCGCAACGTGCACGCCGGGCATCAGCGGCCTATGCGCGCCCGTTGTGAGCAGTTGGCCAAGGGTAGAAAGTGGGGGGGGGGGGGGGGGCTTGGCGATGACTACGTACCCGTACTGGTTCTTGTAGACGATCTTTGAGTTGCCGAGGGACATGGTGCCCACCGTGCGGCCGTGGAAGCTGTTGGTGAAGGCTGCCGAACAGCGAATTTGTCGATCAGAGAATGAAGAAAGATGAAGATGAAAGGCAAGCGGTACTGATAATGTTTTGCTTCTTGGTGGCGTGGCGGGAGAGCTTGACGGCAGCTTCAACGGCCTCGGCACCACTGTTGGAGAAGAAGAAGGTGTCGAGCCCCTCGGGCACGACCGGCTTGAGCTCCTCGACAAGCTCGAGCACGGGCTTGTGGTACACGATGTTGAGCTGACCGTGGATGAGCTTGGCCACCTGCTCCTGCGCCGCGGCAACCACGCGCGGGTGGCAGTGGCCCGTGTTCACCACACCGATGCCCGTGGAGAAGTCAAGCAGCTTCTTCCCTGCACCATCGGAAGTGAGTGTTGTAAGGTTTCGTGCTCTTCATTTTTCACTAAATTGGCCAAGATTGCAGCAAAATGCGAGGGTCGTCCGGCGTACCGCAGGTGGTGTAGATGAAGGATCCCGAGGCACGCTCGACGATGGACTCAGAAAGGTGACCCCACACGGGCGACAGCAGCTTCTTCGACGACTCCCAGCGCGACATCTTCCGTTACGAACTAAAAATTATACAAATCAAGTGATGGCAAGATTAAGCCCTTCAGGTCGTTGCGAGGCGGGTGGAATATCGCGCAAAGGGCAAGCGAGATAACGGAGAAGACGATTCAATGTACCGTGGGTGTGGGCAGCAAGAGTGTGCCGGAGCTAATACGCGATAAACAAGTCGTCTTTTTCATTCTTCCTTTCGGGGTCACACAACGTTTACCCAACGGTTGCCGAATGGAGTGATGACCAACTGAGGACCACCGAACAAGACGCCACACCGTCGTTTCCGCCACCCCACCCTCTTGCTCTTGCTGCAGAAATGCAGCACCCAGAGCCTGTGCCGACAGGAGCGTTGCCCTTAGTTGGCATTAGTGACCTCATGGTGGAGCTCGTCAGCTGCGTCCTCCGCTTCGTGCAGCCCCTGAGCCTGCCGGCCTGCCGTGCCGTGTGCCGCAAGTGGGCCAAAGCCTGCTCCCATCTTTATGTCGCCGAACCACCAGGCGCGCTCGGTCTCCTCCACAACTACACCGAACAAGTGGCCAGCAAGGGCTGGCTGTCCATGCTCCAGTGGGCGCACTCAAGCGGGTGCCCGTGGGACGAGGGCGTATGCAGCGAGTCGGCCAAGGGAGGCCAGCTGGCCGTGCTCCGATGGGCGCGTGCCAATGGCTGTCCATGGGACTCTTGGACCTGCCGCATGGCGGCCAAGGGAGGCCACCTGGCCGTGCTCCAGTGGGCGCGCGCCAACGGCTGCCCGTGGGACAAGAGCACCTGCGTCAAGGCCGACGAAGGTCATCTGGACGTGGTCGAGTGGGCGCACGCCAATGGCTGCCCCTGGCATGCGCGTTGGCACTTGTGATGGAATGAGCCCAAACATACCAGAGTGCGGTCGGAGTCATACTTTAGGTGTCCTCACAACAGCAGCAGAACCTGGTGATGACGGTGGTGGCCGCCATCATCATTCTGGTGGGCAGTAGGCATGACCGAGGCTGGAAGGGTCGATCTTGGCTTCCACCAGACAGCAGTCAGCGCACACCATACGCCGTCTCCAGCGCGTCCCAAACTCTGGGGGATGGAGGAAGCAGATCTCCGGAAGGCGTCTCGGCCAGCGAGTCAAGTGCTCGCAGCGCTCCATTCCCTGTTCCGGGCCACTGCATCTCAATCCGCGCCACCGGACGCAGGCACACACAAACACACGCGCGCCCGGGTGAGGAGCCGGACCCCAAGAGAGAGAGAGAGAGAGGGAGAGAGAGGGTGAGGGCGAGGGCGAGAGCGCACAAGCGCGAGCGTTCGGGGAGTTTCAGGGCACGCCAGGCCGGCGTCATGTTGGCCGGCACCGCGTACTTGACCACGCCGGCCCCGACCAATGCACTGCGTTCGCCCGGTGAGCCAAGACACACGCACCACCACCGCCGAGGAACAAGAACGAGTGGACAAGAATGATTGGTGGTGATGCTGGGGCGGTAGCGATTGACGGACCTGTTGTCGGTGACGAAAAAGCGTC
Source organism: Acanthamoeba lenticulata (assembly GCA_002179805.1). Taxonomy (NCBI): domain Eukaryota; phylum Discosea; order Longamoebia; family Acanthamoebidae; genus Acanthamoeba; species Acanthamoeba lenticulata. The sequence continues at coordinate 21,424 of NAVB01000358.1, read as the reverse complement.
CAAGCGAGCTGTTCTTGCTGTAAGGCTCGATGATGCGCGCGCATTTGGCCGTGATGGTCATCGTGTAGAGCCGCCCGACCCCGCTCGTGGTCTTGGGGTTCTGCTCGATTACCTTCTTGGTCTTGACGTCGATGGTCTCGTGGATGGCCGCCACGCGCCCGACAAACGCTCCACTCACAAAGTGAAAAGTGGGGCAAAAGTCCACACCCTGCACCATCACCATCAGCACCATCATCACCATTACAGACGACACGTCAGCAGCCATATTAAAGATCGACCAATCCATGATCGATATAAAAAGTAAATAAACGCACGTAGCGCGGGCCGTCGGTGGGGAGGAGCGCCGGGTTGATGGACTTGCCGGCAAAGATCATCAGCTGCACCACGAAGCAGCACGTCGCGTTGAGGAGGTCGGGCTCCTTGTTCGGATCGTACGCCACCCACCCGCTCCCTGTGCATACGGCACACGCGAACGCGCACGCGCGGCGGGCTTGCGTGAGCTTTGGTCGGCACGAAAGGGCGCTGAGGGTTCCCTGAACGCACCGTCCTGGCCGCGCATGGGATCGAATGGGATGAGCTTGCCGGCCGGCAGCAGCAGTGCCACGAGGCAGCCCGGCGCGGCCACGCTGCGCTTCCGCTTGCCATGCCCGATGCCCCACACCTGCCGCACACTCAAATATTAAAAATAGTAATACAACGAAATGATAAACCAAAACATATTCAAGAGATCTTTGATAAATTGAATAAAAAGAACAAAATAGAAGCGGAGAGGAAGGGAGCGCACGGTGATGTCGGGAGACTTGGTCATGTTTCTAGGCGTAGGCGACAGGCGGATGGTGCTGCCAGTCTTGAGCATGCCCTGGAGGACGGTGCCCAAGATTAAGCCTTGCCTCTTCTCCTGTTATCCGAGATGGCACGTGAGGTCCATCGGTGGATCATCATTAAATTAAATTAAAAAAATCCAAATTATCAACATTTAATTTTTTAATTTATCTATCCATTCAAAGTCATAATTATTCTTTTTGATTGATAAACAAAAAAAAAAGACTCCAGGAGGGGGTGCTCAGGGCGGACGTACGCCGGATGCGAGAGTGGTGTTCCACATCTTGACCACGCTCAGGCGGAACGGTTGTTTGAGGGCCTTAGGGGGCACGTTGTTGGACAGTTTGATGATGGCCTCCCACAGGGTCGGGCCCTGGTAGGTCAATCGGATGTCGTCCGGCTTCTCCCCTGTTCCACCCCCATCCCAACAAAAAATAAAATAAAATAAAATAAAATAAAATAAAATAAAATAAAATAAAATAAAATAAAGTAAAGTAAAGTAAAATAAAACATTAAGTTGCGGCCATCGATAACCATCATCAGCAAATAAAAAAGAAGAAAAAACACCATTGGGAATGATGGTGTCGGAATGGGGTTCGGCATGTTGGACGGTACCGGACGGGACAGTGGTGCGATGGACGAGGTTCCAGCCGGTGGCCGCGCTCACGGGCACAATGATCACGCTCTCTATTGCAACAGCCACGTCAAGAAAGTCAAGTCGAGAAAGGGATAAAATATTGTGATGGATTACGTGATTTGTTTTTGGCCAGCGGGAGAGGAGGTACTCGTGTCAACACGGCGCTTGGCGAGGATCTGCTCCAGTTGGGTCTTGATCTCGTCAAACTGAGGCGTGCTCCACTCCTGTCCATCCCCTCCCCCAAGTATGTTTAAAAATAATACAAAAAGAATGAAAAGTATGAAAAGCGAAGGCGGGGGGGGGGATCGTACGCGCTCGTCCATCTTGTTGACCACCACCACCGCGCACCGCATGTTGGACCCCGCGATCATGAGCGGCGCCTCGTGAAAGGAGTCGGCTCGCGTGTAGTCCTCGTCGGACTCGCCGTGGACGCGATTGACCACCCACACGGCCATGTCGCTCTGCAAGAAGCCTCGCAGCGTGTTCCTGAAGTACTCGCGGTGGCCCGGCGTGTCGATCAGCGCGAACCCGGCCGGGTGGCGCGAGTCCAGCACGTGGAGGTAGTTGTTGTCTGTCGTCAAGCCCCGTTCCCTGCAATCAACGTGAGAACGACGACGGCAACGGCGCACTGTTGATAATACAACAATGAAGACAATGACGACGAGGACGGCGATGACGAACCGATCGAGCTTGCGGCGCGAGGCGATGAACGTCAGGTGCGCATGCGCTGAGCGCCTAGGGCTGCCAAATTCCTGGGCCGCTTGGGCAGCGTTCTTGATGTCGACCTGCTTGGCCTCGCCGAGCAGGAGCATGAGGTGGCCCACAAGGGTCGACTTGCCCGCGCCGCAGCTGCCGATGAAGCTCACGTTCAAGTTGGGTCTGTGCGTGCGCGTGTGCGACGACGTCAACAATCAGCGTCGTGTGGAGAGGACGAGGACAAGGATGAATAGAAACGCGAGGCAACTTGGCAACAGAGAGGCCGAAGAGGGGAGGAGGGGGCGTACCGGTGGCTGTTTTCGAGGCCAGGGTCCATCGAAATAGCACGAAAGTCGCGACAGACGGCCCCGACCACCATGAGGTCCTCCACGAAGAGGAACGTGAAGATGTGCAACAACACCTGCGGCGCAGCGTGGTAATAGCGCCCATTACCGTCAGCAAAATATAAAATAAAATAAAAATATGAAATGCATTTTGATTCAACGCTTTGGGGGAGCCTCAGTGTGCCTCTTGTGGCATGTCAATGAGCCGGAGGCCGTTTAGATCGCCGGACGGGGTGGCCGCCTTGTCGTCGTTTGGTCCAAGTGCGGGCACAACACCACCATTTCTGGCCGCTTGAGCCTTTTCACCTTGCGTGTTCATCTTCAACACTCTGCTCCGGTCCGCCCCTTGTGGCAGTTATGGCAGTTAAAATTTTGTACTTTTATAATTAACGGATGACGGACACAACCCGACTGTTCAATGGCGTCTTCATGTTCACGGATGACGACGATCATCACTCTGGGCAGTAGGCATTATTGAGGATGGAAGGGTTGGCCGTGACGTTGGTCAGGAAGCATTCGGCGCACGCCACATGTCGCTGGTGGCTTGCGATGTAGCCAATCTCCGGACGGGGATTGCCCCAGTAGCCAGTGTGCGTGCAGCGCTGGAGCCCCCGGTCTGGGCCGCTGTGCGTTTGTTGTTGGTGGCCCCGACACGATCGGGTTCATCATGTGTGAGCGACAAGAGTGCATGTGCAGGCAAGGCCGCGAGGGAGGGTGAGTGCGTACAAGCGCGAGCCTAAAGGAAGATGCAGGTCGCGCCAGGCCTGCGTCTTGTTGGCCGGCACCGCATACTTGACCACGCCGGCCCCGACCAAGATACTGCATGCCCCGCGATGTCGCCGACATTTTCACACGCACAAGCGACAATCACCACCGCCGCCGAGGAACAAGAATGAGTGGTGAAGGTTGGTGGTGGGTGATGACGCCGGGGTGGCAGCGATCGACGGACCTGTTGTCGGTGACGAAGAAGCGCCCAAATGAGCTGTTCTTGCTGTAAGGCTCGATGATGCGCGCGCATTTGGCCATGATGGTCATCGTGTAGAGCCGCCCGACCCCGCTCGTGGTCTTGGGGTTCTGCTCGATTACCTTCTTGGTCTTGACGTCGATGGTCTCGTGGATGGCCGCCACGCGCCCGACAAACGCCCCACTCACAAAGTGGAAAATGGGGCTGAAGCCCACGCCCTGCACCGTCGCCATGATCATCACCACGACACAGTCCGTCAGTCCTGCCTGATAACGGAGAAACAGAACAAGAGGATAAAAACGTACGTAGTTCGGGCCAGCGGTGGGGAGGAGCGCCGGGTTGATGGACTTGCCGGCAAAGATCATCAGCTGCACCACGAAGCAGCGCGTCGCGGCGAGAAGGTCAGGCTCCTTCTTTGGATCGTACGCCACCCATCCGCTCCCTGTGCACGTATGGCACACACGAACGCGCACACGCTTGAGACTTGGCCAAAGACGCCGGGCGCAGGTCTGCAACGCACCGTCCTGGCCACGCTTGGGCATGGGCGGGATGAGCTTGCCGGCTGGCAACAGCAGCGCCACAAGGCAGCCCGGCGCGGCTAGACTGCGCTTCTGCTTGCCGTGGCCGATGCCCCACACCTGCAAGCACCCAAGTAAAAACGCAAATAAAAATAAAAATAAATTGGTAAATGTTTGCTATCGTGAAAAAAAGGAAAAGAATAAAGAGAAGGGCGCAGAGGGAGCGTACGGTGATGTCGGGAGACTTGGTCATGTCACCAGGCGCAGGCGACAGGCGAACGGTGCGGCCGGCTTTGAGCCCACCCTGGAGGACGGTGCCCAAGATCAAGCCTCGCCTTCTCTCCTGTTGTCCGTGATCACCGTCGTCACGTGCCCACCATCAGTTGACCTTTTATTTTAAAAATATATATCGTTATAATTTTGTAATTGGGGCGGACGTACGCCGGGTGCGAGAGTGGTGTTCCACATCTTGACCACGCTCAGGCGGAACGGCCGCTTGAGGGCCTTGGGCCGCACGTTGTTGGACAGTTTGATGATGGCCTCCCACAGGGTCGGGCCCTGGTAGGTCAATCGGATGTCGTCCGGTTTCTCCTCCCCTGTACCCCACCACCAAAACAGACACACATTGAGCATCACAGCCTCCTTGACCTCGAAAATATGCGGACGTCGACAATGGGCATGTTGGACGGTACCAGAGGGGACGGTGGTGCGATGGACGAGGTTCCAGCCGGTGGCCGCGCTCACGGGCACAACGATCACGTTCTCTGTCGTAGCCCAGGCAAAATAGGTTTAATAAAAGAGAAAAAAAGGAATGAAGACAAAGTAACATGAGACGAATACACAACCCACGAGCTGTCGGCCCTTGAGGGAAAGTGAGGTGTTGGTGATGGGTGTGCTGTTTGTGTGGGGTGGTGTAAAGGTGGGTGTTTGTGTGGGCAGCGGTGTAAAGAGGGAGGTACTCGTGTCAACACGGCGCTTGGCGAGGATCTGCGCCAGTTGGATCTTTATCTCGTCATACTGACGCGTGCTCCACTCCTGACCATCCCCCCCCCCCAAGAATGTTCATTAAATTACGAATAAATCAAAAGTAGCGAAAGTATGCAAAGCGAAGGCGGGGGGGGGGATCGTACGCGCTCGTCCATCTTGTTGACCACCACCACCGCGCACCGCATGTTGGACCCCGCGATCATGAGCGGCGCCTCGAGGAACGAGTCGGCTCGCGTGTAGAACTCGCTCGACCGGTGGATGCGATCGACCACCCACACGGCCATGTCGCTCTGCAAGAAGCCCCGCAGCGTGTTCCTGAAGTACTCGCGGTGGCCCGGCGTGTCGATCAGCGTGAACCCGGCCGGGTGGCGCGAGCCCAGCGCGTGGAGGTAGTTGTTGTCCGTCGTCAAGCCCCGTTCCCTGCGTTCACCAATTTGGCGTTTGCGCACGACCGCGACCGCGACAATCAGAATGATGACGGGCTGAGGACACCGAACAACAACAACAACAAGGACGACGAAGACGACGACGAAAATGACGACGAACCGATCAATCTTGCGGCGCGAGGCGATGAACGTCAGGTGCGCATGCGGGCGCACAGATGTCTCGAAGTCCTTAGCCGCTTGCTCAGCGTTCTTGATGTCGACCTGCTTGGCCTCGCCGAGCAGGAGCATGAGGTGGCCCACGAGGGTCGACTTGCCCGCGCCGCAGCTGCCGATGAAGCTCACGTTCACGTTGGGTCTGTGCGTGCGCGTGTGCGACGACGTCAACAATCAGCGTCGTGTGAGGAGAACAGAATAAAGATGAGGAGAAACGCAAGGAGAAGAGAGGAGGGCGTACCGAAAGCTGTTGTTGAGGCCGTGGTCCTTGGAAATGGCGCGAAAGTCGCGACAGACGGCCCCGACCACCATGAGGTCCTCCACGAAGAGGAACGTGAAGATGTGCAACAACACCTGTGGCGCAAAGAGCCCCATGACGTAGTTACTTAGTATGGTACCCCAAAATGTCGTCAGGTAACGAATTAAGAAGCCAATCTCTCGCTTTTTACGCTAAGAAGAAGGCAGGTTGAGAAGGAAGAGGAGTGGGAGCGTGCCTCTTGTGGCATGTCACTTAGTCGGAGGGCATTCAGATCTTTAGACGGGGTGGCCGCCTTGTAGTAGATGTTTGGTCCGAGTACAGGCACAACGGCAACACCACTTCTGGTAGCCCGGGCCTTTTCACCTTTCTTCTTGTTATTCATCTTCGACGCCTCCTTGTTTCCCCTCGAAGCTCTCCAAGATGAACGACCTGCTTGTGTCCAACACTTTACTGAAGCGCCAACAAGCAACTCTCGCATATTTCCCAGCATGGCTTCACAAAAGTCGCTAATGGTCGGGCCTTATTATTTGACTCTGTTTGACTGACCAGTGGAGCAGTTGACGCCGTGGAGTAGTTCCCTCAAACAGGGCAGCGCACGAAACCAGCCCGGGGCCACTGGGTTTGTGGTCGCGGCGGTCAACGCCCAGGCAGATGAGGAGCTGAGTACCCAAGGGATGAAGTAGCCCACACCCTGCAGCATCATGACCACGAGAGGAGCATGAGTGCCTCTTGTGGCATGTTGCCCAGTGGCCGAGAGCGTCACCAGACGGAGTGTAGTAGACGTTTGGGCGGAGTGCAGGCACGACAACAACACCACTCCTGGCCGCTTGAGCCTTTTCACCATGCTTGTTCATCTTCAACACCGCCCCTACAACCAACCGCTACATCCCTGGTTGATGGGGGAGCTTCCCTTCTCCAGTGCAACGCTCTTTACAACTTCTTGGATTGGCCAGTCTCTTCTCGTTTTCACTGGCCAATGTGCCGCGCCATCTGCTCCGACTCGGGCACCTTGTGGTCCTTGAGCTGTGCCGCCGACTCGTAGGTCACGTTGACGGCCTTGCGGCTCAGCGTCTTGAACTCGCCCTTGAGCCCTGGTTGTTGTTGTTGTTGTTGTCAACGCAACAGCCAAAGTGAACCAACATGAGCTGAGAGCCAAGAAAGCAGCTGGTGATGGAGCACCGCAGCGACGGTACCGATGTAAGAGACCACCGTCCGCTCGGCACCAAAGTTCTCTGGTATGTACAGCGTGAGCGACGTCACATTCTGGAATTTGGTGATCCTGCCCATGCAACCGCGTCAGGCGCAAGTTCATCGTATCTGATGGCACCAAAGGAGGAGCAGGAGCACACCTGGTTGGATACTCGATCTCGCCCTGCGGATTCTCGGCAAGCTCCCACTCCTGTGTAGGGGCCACGTCGTCGACGCTCGAGAAGTCGATGTCCTCTCGGTTGATCCACCTGATGTTTATCATGAGATGCCATAGACGAAAGGGGAAAGGAGAAGTGGCATACGCCTTGAGCTTGCTGGGGCTGCCGCCTTCGGCGCCACCGATGATGTTGATGGCTTTGAGCTTGATAGAAGCCGTGAAGCTGGGATGGACAAGAGAACAGCAAGTGAGAAGAGTACTTGAAGACAGAGCAACGCGGGAAGGCGGCGTACGGGATGTGGAAGATGAGCTGCTCATCAGTATCGCTCTCCACGACCTGCACAGGCACGTTCAAGTTCAACTTGTCAAATATGAAGTGTGTTTGTGGGCAAAGTACGGGGACACGCACAGCAGAACGTTCGAGGCGCTGGTCCCAAGGCTTGAAGACTTTGGCCACTGAGCCGCTGGTGCGCTCGTTGAGGCAGCTCAGCCCGCTCGTGTCGATGTATCTGCAACAAATGCAGACAGATTGAGGGCTGGTGAGCAAGCGTGCGTGAAAAGGATTGCAGGAAGCAGCTCTGCAGGTGCTCCTGTCTTTGTGTCCCGGGAGTACGGTGCATACTGATAAAGTGTGTACTCGGCTCCTCGTTCCTTCTCTGGCTCTTCGGTGTGCTCATGCGCACAACCGCCGTGGTGGTGGTGATCACACATCTTCTCGTTGATTCTTCTCAATCTCTGCTACACACGCCAGATTTTGCTGTGTTGTCTTATTTTTTTGTTCTTTTTTCTATTCAATTCTTGTCGACAAAAGCACGAAGTGTTTTTTACGCGATTTCCTTCTCCTTGCCCTTGGCGCTGACGGGAGTGGATGGAGCACGGCGCGCCGTGGAGGAAGAAGAGGACGATGACGACGAGGACGATGACGACAAATCGGCCTGCTGAGCGAGCTTCACGTCGGGTGTCTTGGGACGGAGGGCGAGCAGGTCCACCAGGTTGGCCCACACCATGTTGCTGTCAGCGAGGACCGGGAACTGATCCGGGCGGTACACCTTCTCGATCCGGCTCAAGATCTTCTTTAACCTGTGCGCAACCCATTTCCAAATTAATTATGAATTATTAGAAATTAATCACCAATATCAAATATAATGAGCGTGCGTACTTCTCGCCTTCTTCCCTGGCCTGGGCCACCATGGCGGCGCGCTCGGCACGGGCGGCCTCCTCTGCCTCGCGGCTGATCTTGCCCAAGATCGGGCTGTTGCCCTCTTCGTCCAACTCTATGTCATCCAAGGCCGAATCGCTGTCCATGCTCGGGCTGCGCAAATCGTCTTCATCCTCTGTACCAGCCTCCGCGTCAATTTCTTCATCGCCCTCGTCGCTCTTCTCTTGGCGGAGAGTCACGTCGTCGGCGGCAAAGTACTCATCCGGCTCCTCGATTGTCGCCCCCATGAGGGTCTCTCCTGCCTGATCGGCCATAGTGTCCTACATTGCCAATCGCCCGCTCCCGCAAAATGAGAAAAGGCCGCGCTCACGCACGCAGCGAGCTTGAGGGTCGATATCGTACGATGGCAGTCGTGTCCACGAGCTCAGAGATATTGACCACGTGGTCATCCGAAGTGCCGTCCTCGGGCTGCTCGTCCTCATGCTCTGGCTCAAGTTCCACGCCAGTGAATTGCAGGAAGGACTCGATCTCCTCCTTCTCCTCCGGCGTCTCGATGTCCTCCATCTGTCGTCACGTGCGCGATGAGCATTTAAAGAGGCCATCGAACACGCAAGCGCAGAGGAGGGGGTATACCGAGTCTCCCTCAAAGATCCATTTGTAAGCGTCGGCCAGCTCAACGCTCTGTGATTGTTGGTCATCAGTAATCGAGCGAGATCATCCCATAAATTATTGAATTATTATTAAAATGTTTACGCACCCCCGTCAGGATGGCGTGGGTGGCCAAGAAGTCCAGGTTGAAGAAGTGTGCGTTTTCTGATGGCGACGCACGGGAAATGATGTAAACAATTCAGCCGGAGAAGAATCGAAACAAGAAAGGCGAAAGGGAGCTTACGGGGATTCTTCTGGATGAAGGCGAGAAGGTCACGCCACTTCATGCCCTTGGGCAGCAGCTCCGGGAGCACCGCGGGGATGCCCTTGGCCTTGAGCACGTCGACCAGCTCCTCCAGCATACGCCTGCCATTTTATTAATATTGTTTTTGTTTTTGTTGTTTTGTAAGTTTTTGTTTGGCCCACGTTGCGGCCACGGCGGGCAGGGCAAAGGTGGCCGTACTCGCGGGCCTTGGACAGATCGGGCGGGGCGAGAAGGTCACGCGCCGTCTCGAGATCCTCAAAGCCGAGCTCCTTGGCCTGCTCGATGGCCATCATGCGCTCCAGCTCGCGGTAGCGCGCATCTGGGAACCCACACCACCGCATATCAGGCTTTGTTTTTGCTTTCTGGTGCCACCAGGAGAGGCCAGCAACTGTTGGAGACCTTTCTTGTCCTCAGCTTCAACCATTTCGTAGGCCTGCTCCTCAGTGTAGCCCTTCTCGATGAGCTTGCTCTGTCGGTGCACAAAGGACGTGACTGGGTGCTGCCAGTACCTGCATACGCCGCCAAATTATTATTGTGGAGTCAGCCAGGTGTCGACCCGCGCCAGAGAGGAGGAGGGGGGAGGTGAAGAGCGTGACCTGTGCTCGCCGACGTAGACGGTCTTGAGCTGAATGTTGATGGCCTCGGGGTGGCGGTCGAACCACACCTGGCGGAGCTTGTCCTCGGGGTAGGTAATGAGGCCTGGCCGCCACCGTCGCGCAGTCGGTCATGCCAAGGTCAGTCCAAGGCACTGGGCGCAAGGCGCAAACCATGGGACGAAGCTTGGCGGGCAAGAACGCACCAGGGTGAGGAACGTTGGGAATGGTGAGGGGTGGGCTGACCAGCACGTCCGGCATCCACGGCGGGACGGCGCACTCGCTGGCGCGCACCTGGGAAGAGGGAAGGGGGGCTTGTTGTGATGCAAGGTCTAGAGTTCAGAAAGACATGGAACAGACGAACCTCCGCCTTCATGTATTCAAGGAAGGAGAAGTTGGACTTGCGTCCATGAATGCGGGCCGCATCTGAACGGCACATTGTAATGGACAGCAAAATTAGTGATTCTCAGTCAAGAGAAGAATACACTTGGAGGTGCTGCCACAAGCCCTATCGGCAAAATGTTCCAAATGGCCGCTAACTCTACCGGCCTGCGCGCAATTCTCCGAAATGGAGACACATTGACGGCACCAAGGAGGCAGTAACGTACTCACAAACATGCGCCCGCCACCCTTTCCAGCGTGCCCCATTTGCTTGCCGTATTGTCAGTGCAGATGGTCGGCAGATTCAAGTCCGCTGCCCGGGCGCGAAAACGAAATAATCGGAAGAAAATGGTTGTTTCTTTAACCAATTCCATGATGGTGATGGCGCCCTGACAGGAGTACCCTCGACATGTCGGCGTGGTCTTGACTGTCGGTCGCCACCAAGTCGGCTAACGCGATTGAGTGATGGAGGTCTATCGCTCTTAGCACTTGGCTGGTTGAAGTGAATTGCTGCAAGCCCCAGTGGAGAGCGTTATGGCAAAACATGCAGTGGACGACCGGGACTGGCTTGAGTTGACGCAAACGACAAAAGTGAAGCACCTCCTCGCTCTCAAATCTCAGCGGGCGCTCCGAGGGCTACCCGTCATGGTGGACCGCAATGCCACAGTAGAGGAAACCCTCCAGGTTTGTTGGCAAACGAACAGTTCATGACCCAAACGTGGAGCCTTATCGCCTCTTCTCCCTGCAGTTGCTGAAGAACCACAACATCCTTTCGGTGGCCGTAGTTGATTCGAGTGGACGTCACAAAGATCATAGAGTAGACTTGTACGCTGTTCTCTTCTGGCTATTTTTCTTCACGCTTACGCATTCTCTCAGGGACACGTTCGATGGCTTTGTGGACGTCCTGGACATCCTCGCCTACCTCTTGTGGCATATGCAGGTACGCCAAGCCACTTCATGGTTTCGCCCCCGGCCTCACGCTCACGCGCTTCGCAGGGCGGCCTTGGGCTGGCCAGCCGGCTCGGCGGCAGCGAGGTCGAGGACGCCAAAGAGTTTTTCCGCACCTCCATCAGCGACGTGGCCCGTATGGCCATCCTCCCGCTCCCCCTGCCCATGATTGCGGCTCTTGGTTTGAACTTAGTTTGCTCATGTTTTGTTCAGGCTTTGCCACGGGGAGCCATCCGATCATCGTGCGCCGACGCGACACCGTGGCCTCGGTCGTGCTGGCCCTCCGCGAGCCTCTCCCACGCTCTGTTCCCCACAGGCACATCGATGCCCTCTTCATCCTCCTCTTCTCTACAAAGTTCCTCATTGACGGTTGGCCTCCATGTCGTGCGCCTCACCCTCAGAGTGGCCGTGCTGGATGATGAAGATCGCGTGGCCGATGTGCTAACCCAGACCGACTTGATCACGTTCTACGCGCGCCATTCAGCGCTCTTCCCCAGTCTGGTACTGCCCTACCTTGATGATAGTGATCCCGTTACGCTCTTATTCTGACGTCTTTTGCGGCTGGACATGGGCCAGTCAAAGGGGACGCTCAAGGAGCTTGGCCTCCTGCATCCGTGCGTGACAGTTCACTTCAAGACTTCGTGCTCTGATGCCTTGAGGCTGCTCCACAACAACAGGTGCGCCAGCGCTGTTCCCGATATGGGACGATCTCTGACAACGTTCTTCATCCTCTACAGGGTCAGCGGCGTGGCGATCGTTGACGACAACTGGGCCCTTTGCAGCTGCTTCTCGGCCTCTGACCTGCGGGTGCGGTCTTCCTTTCTTGTTAATCTTGGGCCTCCCAGCCGCTTTGTCAACTGACAAGAGGTTTGGTCACTTGACGTGAACAGGGAATCACTGTGGAGGCCTTTCGCCAGTTCGTCGATAAGACGGTGCTCGAGTTTGTTCAAGAGGTAGTAAAAACGGTGTGTTTCCTGCGCTGAGGCGGCCTGTCTAGCGCGTCACTTGCTGACGCTATCGTATGTCCGATGTTTGCGATGCAGCAAACCGGCCGCGCGCCCGTGTGTTGCTCGCCTGAGACAACTGTGGCCAAGGTCGCAGAACTGATGACCAGGTGTGATGCAGCCCTGGCGCACGAGGACGCCAAAGTGACGAACTCACGCGTGTGTGTGTGTCCGTGAACGACTCTACAGGGAGAGAGTCCATCGTGTGTTTATTGTCGATGCACAGCGCCATCCCTGGTGGGTCGTCAGCATGACCGACATCGTAGCGCGCCTGGTGTGAGGCCGCCAGGCAGCGGAGCCAACAAGTTGTCCCTAGTTGCCAGGCAGGACAACGAGTGGGAAAATAATTCACGGTAATTTCTCAAGCACACAATAAAAATACCGATTTTCATGGGCAAGCAGGCAAACAGCAACACACAACATGATGGAGGCTTCGGCAAGTGGGCGAGCGATGCCCCAACAGTACACCGCGCCCTTGGGTTATGCAAGCTGCGGCTGGCTCACCCGTTCTGCTCGCGCTCAGGTGGGCTGAGTTTGAAAAGCTTTACAAGACACCGGTGCCCAAGACGTCGGAGGCACACTACTACCTTTCCAGCCTGGTACCCTTTTGCTTGGCCGATCCCTTTGCTTGGTCCCAGAACGTGTGCGTTGCAGGTTGTTGAGACTTCATAACCGCCACTCAGGCACAGTCCAAGCAATACGCCAACATTTGGAGCTTGGTGGACTCTTTTGTGGAGGTGAGCCCTCTCGATGGTCTTCAACTCACGATCGCAAAGAACGCCGACTGACGCTTCACGTTCTGCTGTTGTGTTATCGCTCCAGCTGGAGCGATGGCTGGTGGAAGAGGAGCAGAAGCACAAGAAAGTGAGGAACTACAAGATGTCGGCTTTGGCCTCCATCGTAGCGGCCATCCGAGAGTCCAACGCACACAAGTGGTGCGTCCAGCTTCGCCACGTTTCTCATGTCCTCGTAGTTGAGCTCAAGCGTGGCGCTCTTGTGACGTGGCTTTGGCGAGGTCAGTTGGTCTGAGTTTAAGCCGGCGGACATGAAGCTGTCCATCGCTGATCGACAGCGTTTCCACCTGAACGGCGACGAGTGGCTCCTCTCGGTCGATCTGACCTCGGCCAACTTCACGACGATGCTGCTGTTTGACGACGAGAACCAACTCACGGGCTCTTGGGCTGGGTACGCGCGTGGTCACGGTCATGTCGCCCACAGTTGGGTCGCGACAACAGCGTGGTATGTCTGACTGACACGCAAACGGACAGCCTCTTGGAGAAACTCGGCGTCCACCCGGCGCTGATCAAGTCGAAGCACTTCCGGCAGATGGTGTTTGGAAGCCTCAACGCGAAGCACAACAGCAAAATTCAGAAGATGGTGCGGCCCAGACGAGCCAGCACAGCGCAGCCCGTTACGAGCATCTTGTCTCATTGTGATCGCACGTGTGGGTGTACAGATCACGGGCCTCATCATCAAGCACCTCCGCCAGGAGTTAAAGGGGCTGCTCCACGACGAGGCTTTCATCTTCTTCTCCAACGTATGCTCCCCGTGAATCTTCCCTTTCTTGGTCGTCTTACTTATGCGCGGTCTCAACCTGCTGTAGGACGAGTTCGCAGTCAAGTGTGGTGAGGGCGAGGAGCCCGGTGAGTCCACCCTGGCCATCATCTCGGCTATCTACCGCGCGTTGGCCAACCCGATCCCGGTCTTTGCGGGCAAGTCCGTCGTTCTCGGTACCATGTCCTCCAAGCGCAGCCCCATGAACGCTCCTGGAGAGCTCATGTAGGTGCGGGGAGCGCTCGACAGGAAAGCACATGAAGATCACGCCCTACACCCTGAGGGCGTTCAATCGGAAGAGCCACTGCGTGAAGACCCTCTACACGCCCGTGCGCGAGGAGGGCTCGGACCAGATCACTGGCCTGGCTCGCGACTACGCCCAGCTGTGGGGCGTGCCTGGTAACAGCCCTTTGCACACGTCATCTCGACATGGGTGGACCAAACTGACGCCACGAGACGCGCTGCGAACAGGAAACCGGTTCCACCTCTGCTTCAAGCGGCACATCCTGCAGGCGCCCTACGACAAGCGCGACCTCTACTTTGTGACCGAGGGTCATCTCGCCATGTGGGCCGTGGACAATTTCGAGGAACTCAACGAGGAAGAGCTTGGCCAGCACGGGGAGAAGACCGAGGACGAAGAGGTGGAGGCGGGCGAGGCCGAGTCTGCGTATTAGTGATCTTTTCTTTGCTTTATCTCTCTTTTGGGCCAACAACACAAGTATTGGGTCCGCCCTACTTGCGCATCGACTTGACCTGGTCCTCGGGCATGCTGTTGTTCTTTCCCTTGGGTGGGCGCTTTTCAAAGTCAAGCGAGTTGCAGATGGTTCGCGCGCTCTCGCCTTCCTTGATCATCTGCCTCACGTCAGCGCCGTAGTTGCGCATAAAATAGTTGCACTGCAGCACGCACATCACGGGCAGTCAGCTTGGTTGCTTCTGTCAGGCGAACTCTCCACGCAGAAGTCGGACACGTACTCGAAGGGCGTCGCCATGTTCACCAAACTCTGCACAGACGCTCATGCGCGCCTCGCGGTGTAGCTCGGGGTGATGGTGCTTCATCTCCCTCACGATCTTCATGCACACTTGAATAAAACAAGAACATCAGGACAAGACAGTGCCACAAACATAGGGACAGCGCAGGCACGCAACTCTAGGGATCGTGCATGAAGATCCGCTCGGAGGAGGGGACGTACAGCCAAAGGGATCATCAGTGGGCTGATGGTCGATGGTGCGGGTGCGCTCAGGCTCGCGGCTATCTCGGGCGTGCTTGCGGGACATGTTGTTTGTTGTATGTTGTACTTGCACCAGACCCACACGGCGTGAGTTTTATTCGCAGGCCGCGCCAGCACGCGTCGCGTCCGCACCGCCCGCACGAAAGTCGGAAGGAAAGCCGCCTCCTTGCCGCTCGGACCGCCGTCGTCGACAACATTCCAATCACTCCGGGAATGCTCCGATTTCGACCAATCTGCAAGCCCGAAAACGACTCGACAAAGTCACGAAAAGTGTTTCATCGAATTTACCTGGTGTCCAAGGGAAGCGCCGGCCACAAAAAGGTGATGACCCAGTCCTTTGCTCTTCATCCAAACCAACAACAAGGCGACAGCTACTACAAGCAACAACAATGCAGATCTTCGTGAAGACCCTCACCGGCAAGACCATTACGCTCGAGGTCGAGTCCTCGGACACCATTGAGAACGTGAAGCAGAAGATCCAGGACAAGGAGGGCATCCCCCCGGACCAGCAGCGCCTCATCTTCGCCGGCAAGCAGCTCGAGGACGGCCGTACCTTGGCTGACTACAACATTCAGAAGGAGTCGACTCTCCACCTTGTCCTCCGCCTGCGCGGTGGTATGCAGATCTTCGTCAAGACGCTGACTGGCAAGACCATTACGCTCGAGGTCGAGTCCTCGGACACGATCGAGAACGTGAAGCAGAAGATCCAGGACAAGGAGGGTATCCCCCCGGACCAGCAGCGCCTCATCTTTGCGGGCAAGCAGCTCGAGGACGGTCGCACGCTGGCCGACTACAACATCCAGAAGGAGTCCACCCTCCACTTGGTGCTTCGCCTTCGTGGCGGTATGCAGATCTTCGTCAAGACCCTGACGGGTAAGACGATCACGCTCGAGGTCGAGTCTAGCGATACCATCGAGAACGTGAAGCAGAAGATCCAGGACAAGGAGGGCATTCCCCCGGACCAGCAGCGCCTCATCTTCGCTGGCAAGCAGCTCGAGGACGGCCGTACCTTGGCCGACTACAACATCCAGAAGGAGTCCACCCTTCACTTGGTGCTTCGCCTCCGTGGCGGTATGCAGATCTTCGTCAAGACTCTGACCGGCAAGACCATTACGCTCGAGGTCGAGTCCTCGGACACGATCGAGAACGTGAAGCAGAAGATTCAGGACAAGGAGGGCATCCCCCCGGACCAGCAGCGCCTCATCTTCGCTGGCAAGCAGCTCGAGGACGGCCGTACCCTCGCTGACTACAACATCCAGAAGGAGTCCACCCTTCACTTGGTGCTTCGCCTCCGTGGCGGCATGCAGATCTTCGTCAAGACCCTTACTGGCAAGACCATCACCCTCGAGGTCGAGTCTTCGGACACTATTGAGAACGTGAAGCAGAAGATCCAGGACAAGGAGGGAATTCCCCCGGACCAGCAGCGTCTTATCTTCGCCGGCAAGCAGCTCGAGGATGGCCGTACCCTCGCTGACTACAACATCCAGAAGGAGTCGACTCTCCACCTTGTCCTCCGCCTGCGCGGTGGTATGCAGATCTTCGTCAAGACCCTGACTGGTAAGACTATTACGCTCGAGGTCGAGTCCAGCGATACCATCGAGAACGTGAAGCAGAAGATCCAGGACAAGGAGGGCATCCCCCCGGACCAGCAGCGCCTCATCTTCGCCGGCAAGCAGCTCGAGGACGGCCGCACGCTCGCTGACTACAACATCCAGAAGGAGTCGACTCTCCACCTGGTTCTCCGCCTCCGTGGTGGCTGCTAAGCAAGTTGTCGCCCCTGCCCAGCCCCTTATTCAATACAGTAGCCTTGTTTCTCTCTCTATTCCTTCGCTCTGTGTTGCTTTTTAAACTTGCAGGCCTATGGTAGCCTGAGTTGGCTCAAAGGCTTCCTTACACGTGAAAAATGTCTTTCCGGATGTGCTTGAGCGAGGGCAGCGCCTGGCGGTATTTGTGCAGGAGGGATAGATCCAGAGTGCCGCACACAACCTCTTCCCCGTCGCCACCTTCAGCCACCACCTGAAGCAAACGTGGTGTATCAGCATAAGACCAAGATCTGCCTATTGTGTGGACGAACAGGATGACGTACGTCGCCCCAAGGGTCGAGGATGAGGGAGTGGCCCCATGACTTGAAGTTGTTGGGCGCCGTGCCAACCTGATTGGGCGCCAACACGAAGCACTGGTTCTCGATTGCTCGCGCTTTGAGCAAGTGAAGCCAGTGCTTTTGGCCCGTCCCGTAGCTGAAAGGTGTGCCAGATGAGATCATCGCGCAGCTGCCGCCAAAGCGCGAGCGTGTCGCTCATTGGAGCGAGCAAGTGTGCACGAGCGGAGCTGGAACACAGCGTACTTGAAGGCGGCGGGCAGGCAAAGGATGTCCATGCCCTCTTTCGCAAGGGCACGGAAGAGCTCGGGGAAGCGGAGGTCGTAGCACACAGAGAGACCCAGCCGGCCGAAGGGCGACGCGACCGTGGCGGTCTTTGTCCACGATGGAGAAGATAAAGAGTCATGCAACCGACAGCGATCGTGTTCATCTAGAGGAAGGGGCGAGGCCTACCTGCTCGCCAGATGAGATCAGGGCTGACTCTTGAAAGTCGACGACGCCTGGGACGCAGACATCGAAGAGGTGGATCTTGCGGTATTTGGCGGCGAGGTCGCCTGCAAGAGCAATAAATATGTTCATGTGAGTTGAGGGCTAGGAGAAGCGGCGGTGGTGCGGCGAAGGAACCCTTATTGGTGAAGAGGACGGCTGTGTTGTAGAGCTTGCCCGGGTGGTCCTCGTCGGGCTCTACCAAGGAACCACCGAGCAGCCACACGTCCAGCTCCTTGGCGAGGCCCGCCCATCGCCTTGCTGTGGACCCACCAGGGATGGGCTCGGCGTACTTGGGCATCAGCTCTCGTGGCAGCATTGTCCTGCAAGCTGTTGATTACACGCTGAAATGCACGAATCTTGACGAGTGACGACGCACCTGTAAAGCTCAGGAAGAAGGATGAACTGGGCACCCTTGCCGGCGGCTTCTCGGACCAAGGCTTCAGCCTTTGCTTGGTTCTCCTCGGGATTGATTGACTCACTGTGCAGCTGAATCAAGGCCACCTGCACCTTCCCCTCCAACGCCTTGGCTCCTCCTGCCATCGTTGCAGCACCACGCACAGCTGCTCGCCCACTCAACAAGCGCCCAACCCCGTTCGTGCCCACTTGACGCAACATCTCAACGCAGAAGAAAAGAGATTCATTTCATTTCATTTTTTAATTCCCATATTTATATTTATATATATATATATATACACACCTTTTTTTATACATACATACCTACCTACATACATACATACATATCAGATACAGATCAGCTGTTGTGGTCTTACAAAGGGCGCCTTTGTTGCCGGCGATGGCAGGCTGGCCAGGTCGGTCGACTTCCACAACTACACCAACGCCGTGCTCGAGTTGCAGACCATGAATTTGAGCGGCCTCAGCGAGCCGCAGCGGAAGGCGTTCTTCATCAATGTCTACAATGGCATCGCCCTGCATGCACTCGCTATCTTGGGCTCACCCTCCACACCAAGCGAACGGGCCGCCTTCTTTGATGAACTCGCCTACATTATTGCTGGCCACCGCTACTCGCTCTACGACATCAAGCACGGCATTCTCAGGCACACACTTCTCTCCATGGCATGCAGTTTATGAATACTCTTTATAGCCAATTAACGGGGCGGTAATTTTTTATTTATTTATACCCTTTATTTTTTAAATATATACCTAAAAGGGGAAATCGCAAGCCTCCTGGCGTGGCCGTCCGCCGTTTCTCCAAGTCCGATCCGCGACTGGAGTGGACGTTGCATGACCTCGACCCCCGAGTCCACTTTGCGTTGGTCTGCGGCACTCGATCCTGCTCGCGCCTGCGAGTCTATCCGACACGGCCTTACGCCCTCTCCGCTGACTCGCCCGTCGTTGCTCGCTACTCGCACCTGGTTTCTGTCGACAAGGCGCCTGGACCTTCGAGCGCGAGTGGTCTTAGCATCGATATCGACAAGGAGCTCACGGTGGCCACTGAAGATTACGTGGCCGAGACCACCTCTGTTGTATTTGGTACTCCTTTGGCGCTGCTCCGTCTATGACCCCCCCCTCCCCCTTTTCACCAAAGCCCAATACGTCCCCTCCGCCACAATCCTCAAACAAAACAACAAAACAACAAAACGACAACAAAACAACAGAAGCACGCCAAGTGTTGATCGCACGGACGTTCGGGTGGTTCCACGATGACTTTGGCGCGAGTGACAAGGACCTGCTGAAGTGGATCCTGCCGTACTTGCGCGATTCGTCGCTTCGAGCTGGCATAATCTCGTGTCTCAGCGATCTTCATTACGAGGTAGGGCGCCTCGCCGTGAGATTCGATTTCTTTCCGCCCTCTCTCTAAGGCGTATTTGGGGGGGGGGGCAGGTGCGCTGTGGCCACTGGAACTTTGACCTCAACGCGTGGGAGCGCCCTGTATTGGGTGTCGTGGGCGACAAGACCCCCCTCATCCTGCCTTGCCCTAGCTTCCGGCGCGAGTTGGGTCCCGAGCGCACCGCTGCCCTCCGCCTCTTCGGTCAAGAAATCAACAGCAACGAAACCCACCTCTACCGCACGCACTTCCATGGCCGGTATCAAACTCAGTGTTCTTGCTCTTCTTCATGCTCCTGCTTTTTCCGTCAGGACTCACAGATGACGCCACGTCGCTCGAACAGGCTGCACTCGAACTTCATCTGCAGGGACTCAGAAGAGGGGGCGGTCGTCATCTGTGTTGCACGTCAGGATCTTGACGCTGAGCACGCACTGTGCTCCGAACCCCCGACATCGCCGGCAGCCCGCAAGAAGATGGGTACCAAACCCTTCAAGAAGTATCGTGTGCTCGTCCGCACCGCCAAGGTATACAATTTTCTTTCATCCTTCCAGGATCACCTACATGCTGACAGACTCTTTGTGGTCAATTGGGGGGGGGGAACAGGCCGACACGCAAGTCGTATTAACAGCAACAGGACAGAGGGAGCTGTTCGAATCACTCCGAGCTGTGTATAGCTTTGCTGACAAGCGTACTCTCACACTGATTGATGACCCTAAATTCTCTGAGAGTCTGCTGGCACTTGATGAAACGCTGGTATGTTACTTCTGTGTCATGTACTCAGGTCGTGGACTAACACATTGTTGGTGAATGTGATAAACGCAGCTGTACACCGAATACAAGTTTGGTGTACTGTATTATAAAGATGGTCAGGTTAATGAGGATGATATGTTCGGCAACGTTGATTCTTCACCAGAATATGAACAGTTTCTAGCCCTCTTGGGGCAAAAGGTTCTTTTGCATCATTAAGTCTTTGGCTGTATGATCACTGACATTGTCTGGTATACACCTACAGGTGCGATTACAAGGCTGGAACCAATATGCAGCTGGTCTGGATACAGAAAAAAACCAAACAGGCACCCACTCTATCTTCACCATTTGGGACAAGTATGCTATCCTTTTACTTTTTTCCCCTTTTGTTTGAACTTACATCAAATACCCACCCCACCCAGTCATGAAATCATGTTCCATGTGAGCACAATGTTGCCTTATTCTAAAAAGGACAAACAACAAATTGAACGCAAACGACACCTTGGCAATGATGCTGTGATCATTGTGTTCCATGATGGTACTACACCTTTTCAGCCACAATGTATAACTTCAAAATATAGTCAGGTACTTTTATCACCCTTTTTGCTTTAATTATTTATTTATTTATTTATTAATGTGCTCACCATTGTATGAATCAAGGTCTACCTTGTTGTACAAGCTTATAAGCAGGAAAATGGTGAAACAATGTATAAGTTTGGTGTAACGTCCAGAGAAGACGTTCCTGATTATGGGCCACCTTTACCCAACCCGCCACTTTTGCCGCCAGGACCACAAGCACGAGAATTTATCTTCAAAAAATGTACTTGACCTTTGTTTTTCAAATTTTATGTTGTGTTTATTGTGCTTCTATTAATCGTCGATATTAGTGTTAGGTGGCTTACGTGCAAGCATGAAGGGACCTGACTTTGCGAAGCGGATGGCGCATTCTCGTGGCCTGGCCCTCGAGTCGCACGCAAAGAAGTACCTCTCGTAAAAAACGCGCGCAAAAAAATGATAAAAAAACATGTTTCTTTTTCCTTTTTGTCGTCCGAGCCGATCAAACGTAATCCACACCACCACACGAGCATCTCCAACATAAAAGGCCTAAAGGACCTCTCAGCTGAGGGCACTCTTTCACTTTAAAGGCCCCCATGAGCTCCTATAGCAAAGCTAGCTCATACACATTTAGGACAAATTCAACGCATGCGCTTCGCGGCCCAAACGGGCATGGGGCTCGCACGAGCAGTGGCATGCTACGCGAGTTTTTGTGGTGGCCTTCTGCCTCACAGGAGGAATCAGGACAGTACGTGATTTCAAATATTTGTTTGTTT
>NAVB01000357.1:0-11420 GCA_002179805.1 Acanthamoeba lenticulata | reverse complement strand
GATATTATTATTTCGAAATGAAACATTTTTTAAACGGCTGTAAAACAGTTGAAGAGGCTCTCCAACAGCGTCGGGGCGCTCACAACGCTCAAGCAACTCAACCTGGAGGAGAACCAGCTCGACCGAGTACGTACTCGCCCGCCCCTGTTCAGAGGCTTTGTTGGTGTTGTCGTTGTTTTGTGGCGTCAGGAGGGCCTCATCTTAACATCACCACCAACACCAACAACACGACCAGCTGCCAGGCGAGATTTCGCTGCTCGCGGGCCTCACCGAGCTGCGCGTCGGCTACAACGAGCTCCTCACGCTGCCTCATGAGATCGGCGAGCTCCTGTCCATCAAGCAGGTACTGATTGGCCGCTTTCACAACAACAACGATAAAGAGCAGCAATGGCGAGACGTCGCACTCACTGAGTCATTTGTCCAGCTGCATCTGGAGCACAACAAGATGGTGGAGCTGCCCAAGTCGATCGGCAACCTCGCGGCGCTCGAGCTGTTTGTGGTGACGGACAACTTGCTCAACGACTTGCCCGACGAGATGGTCAACATGACCTCCCTCTCCGAGCTCAAGGTCGACGGCAATCCCTTTGACAACCTGCCCGGTATATATTTCTAGACCATCACCACCACCATCATCGCCCCGCCCTCGGCGTTCTTTGTCTGTGGCGTGGACGATGGCAGCTGACGACTCTTTCACATGGCCAACCACAACAGCTTCCGTGCGAGGCGCCGGTGGGCGGGACACCTATAACTTTGTCCTCAAGCGAGCCGCCAAGAGTGCGTGGCCACCTGCTTGGGCCCTTTGTCATTCGAGGTGGCTAACTGGTGATGATGATGATGGTCTTGGTCATGGTCTTGGTGGTGATGATGGCAAACAGGTGCGCAGAAGAAACAAGAGAAGAAGGCCAGAAAGAAGTGAGCAGAAACGGCAACGACGACGAGAGAGCTGGTTGGCCCACCATCAGCTCCCCGCCCCTGTTGTTGTGTACAAAACCTCTACTTGAGCGTTGTTCTGCTTCTTCTTCTTGTTCTTCTGCTTCTTCTCTCCCGTTCTTCGCTCTTCTTCTTCTTCTTTCTTCTTTAATTTATGATCCCCACCATCACACCTCCTTTTGGCTTGTTTGCGAGAACGTTCACAAGTAACAAACACAAATAATAGAATTTAGTAAACATGTTTATCAAATTTTTGTTTTTTGCTTCATTTCTTGATCTATTTTTATTGATCACAAAAGGCAACTCTGACGTTGGGACGACCGGTTCCTCCGCACCCGGGCAGGCCTGTGGGTTGCCTGGTATTGTTGGCGATGTGACGTGAATTAGGAATCGGCTTTCCTTTTTCCAGCCGTGTTGCATGTTAGAGCTCTTTCCCTTTTCTGCACTGCTGCCCTGCGTCCGAGTGTGTAGCGCAAGATTTGCAGTGCACACTCGAGGACCTGCACCTCTGTTTGCTGGCACAACTCTGAAGCCATGAGTGACGAGATCGACAAGAATGTACTCAAGCGCTACGACATCGTCGCCAAGCTTGGGAAGGGAGTACGTTTGCGGCCACGATGACCTTCTGTTGACATCGCCTCCCAATTGAACTGATGGTGATCTATGTTGATTTCTTCATTGAACCAACACTCTCGCCTTCCTCCTCAAGGCGTATGGAATTGTGTGGAAAGCGTTGGACAAGAAGGACATGAAGGACGTCGCTTTGAAGAAGATTTTCGACGCCTTTCAAAACGCCACCGACGCCCAGCGAACCTTCAGGTTGGTTGTTGAGGAACAAGAAACATATCTTAATCTTAGCGCGACGACTTAATCGACTTTCTCCTCTTGCACTGCAGGGAGATCATGTTTCTGCAGGAGTTGGGCGGGCACGAAAACATCATCAAGCTGCTGAAGGTGATCAAGGCCGACAACGACCGCGACATCTACCTCGTCTTTGAGTACATGGGTATCGTATCCGGACCTATTTGGCCCCGAATCCTTCGCCTCTAACGTGCACGTTGGGCGAGGCAGAAACGGACCTGCACGAGGTCATCCGTGCTGGCATCTTGGCCGAAGTGCACAAGCAGTACATCATCTACCAGCTCCTCAAGGCCCTCAAGTACATGCACTCGGGTGATGTCTTGCACAGGGACATGAAGGTGCGCGCCGCCCCACTTGCATTCGCCCATGGACACAGGGACGAGGCCGGGTGCTCACACCAACCACCAACCAACAGCCGAGCAATCTGCTGTTGAACTCAGAGTGCCTGGTCAAGGTGGCCGACTTTGGCCTGGCCAGGTCGATCGCCGCGCTCGAGAACGAGGATGTCGAGAACCCAGTCCTGACCGACTACGTGGCCACGCGCTGGTATCGAGCACCAGAGATCCTCCTCGGATCGCAGCGGTACCGCCTCCCTGACTGACGCTTCGGGCAGAGAGGCAACAACACTGACGGCTTGCGATGGATCCGCAGATACACCAAGGGCGTGGACATGTGGTCGCTGGGATGCATCCTGGGTGAGCTGCTGGGCGGGAAGCCCATGTTCCCCGGCACGTCGACCATGAACCAGCTGGACCGCATCATCGAGGTGACTGGACGGCCCTGTTCGGAAGACATCGAAGCCATCAAGTCCCCGTTCGCGGGCAAGATGCTGGAGAGCCTTCCGCCATCCCAGCCTCGGTACGCTGGTCGCCGATCCTCCTTCTGAGCCTTCCTGATCCCTGTGCTCACTTTGCGTCTTATGGACCTCTCCAGGGCCTTGTCGGACATCTATTCTACGGCATCGGACGAGGCACTTGACCTCCTGCGACGTCTCCTGCAGTTCAACCCCGACAAGCGCATCAGCGCCGAGGAGGCGCTGCTCCACCCGTACGTGGCTCAGTTCCACAACCCGGATGACGAGCCGTCGTGCAGCAACACGATCAAGATCTCCATCGACGACAACAAGAAGTACAGCACGGCCGAGTACAGGAACGAGCTCTACGCCGACATCAAAAAGAAGAAGAAGGAGCAGACCAGGGCGGCCAAGAAGAAGCGCGAGAAGAAGAAGGGCTCCAAGAAGAAAAAGAAGGAAAAGGACGACAAGGCGAAGGAAGAGTCTCGCCCATGAAGAGTTGAGGACGATGTAGAAGAAGGAGGAGTACATGATAAAATGGTCCTTGTTTTTTTATTTTTCTTTTAAAAATAATATTAGAATACTTTCGTCAGAGTCGAGCTATCAGAGGACGAGAGGCCGGTGGGTGCTGATCTTCTTGGTCGGCTTCGTGGCGGCCGCGGGTCGGCGCTGCTTGGCCGTCAGGCGCAGCTTCTTGCGCAGCCGCTCGCGCACCTTGACGTCGTCCTCCTTTGTCTTCCTCTTCTTACTCTCCTTCGCTGCCGCCGCTGGCGAGCGAGCCGATGAGGGCGACGGCGGCACGGGCGAAGACGACACCGTGGCCGTTCGCGGGCCGCGCGCGGGCGATTCGGGCACCACAAAACTCTCGTCGCCGGCGGCGGCTCCTCGGCTGAAGCTCGCGTTGTGGTCCTCAGCAGCGTCCTCGTCGTCCGCCGTCACGGCGATCATGCTCACCTCCTCGAATTCGAGCTCGTCATCGTCATCGTCCCCCTCGCCGTTGTATTCCGCTTCCTCCTTTTCGTGTCCTTTTTCGTTGTCGTTCTCTTGCTTGTTGTTGTCGTCGTTGTCTTCGTCCCCTTCAGCGTCTTCTTCATCGCTCTCGCCAAAGAGGTCGGCAAAGGCGCGCTTGCGGTGAGAGCGAGCTGAAGACCAAGCGGACTCGGACTGTGGCGGCAGCAGCGGCGATGTCGTCGTCCTCATCATCGCCACGCTGGCGTCGTCGTCTTCTCTTCTGTCGTCCGCTTCATCTCCAGCCCGCTCTCTCCTCGTCGTCGTTGCTGGTGTAGTCGTCGGTGTCGTTATCGTGGCCATGGCGGTGGCTGCCGCGTTGGCGCGCTGCAGCGGAAGGCCCGGGTCGAGGCCCAGGTCGCGGCATTTGCGGAACGCGGCCGTGATGGAAGTCCGAAGCTCGATGGCGTCCCGCAGCAGCCGGTCCCGCTCGCGCCGCTTGGCAGCGTCCTCCTCTTCCACCTCTTCCACGCCCGGTGATGAAGAAGAAGAAGACGACGACGGCTCGGGCGCGTCGGAGGCGGGCGCGGCCACCGGGGCGGAGAAGTCGACCTTCAGGAGGACCTCGTACCAGTCGTCCACGAGGGCCGCATAGCGCCGCGCCACGGCTCGCGCGTCGGTGTGCAGCGTCTCCAGCACGGGCCGCCGGCTGCCTTCGCCCGAGGAGGTGTCCACCAGGCCGCCGCTGCTGCTGCTGCTGCTGGTTGATGACGATGAAGTGGAGGTCGCCGCTGTCGTCTTCGTAGTAGCTGGCCTACTTGTAGTCGCAGCACTATCTTTGACGGCGTCAAGTTCACTGTCGTCGTCGTCGCCGTCATCGTCGTCCACAAAGGAGGCGAAGCTTTTGTCGAAGCTGATGTCGAGTTCGTAGGCGTCGCCTCCAATGCCGTGCCGTCGAAGCACGTCGTCCACCTCTTCTTCCTCCTCTTCTTCTTCTTCTTCTTCTTCGTCTTTCTCCCCGTTACCGCTGAGCTCCACCGACTCCCAATCCAGCTCGTCCTCTTCTTCCTCTTCTTTGCCGCCCTTGTTGTTGTTGTTCTTCTTCTTGTCCTCTTCCGCGTCGCCGTTTGTGTCGGCCGCAGAGGAGTCAACGTCGAGGCCGAAGCGAGGCAGAAGGAGGTCGAAGCAGCCGTTCATCTCGCGGAGGAGCGCGCGCAGGTCGTCGGCCTGCTCGTCCATCTCGCGCCGCACGCGGTCGTACTTGACGCGCAGGAGGCGCTGGGTCTGGGCCTCGCGCTGCCGGCGCGCGCGGTCGGCGGCCTCGGCTTGAAGGCGCACCTCGGGGAAGCGCATCCGCAGCGAGTGGCGCAGGTAATGGTGGCCCACGCGCAGCTGCTTGCTGGCGGGGCCGTAGGTCTCGTGCCAGCTCTCGATGTACTCGAGGGCCTTCTCGCGCAGCAATGCCGCGCGCTCGACGGGCGGCGGCAGCCGTTGGTAGGCCTTGGTGCCAATGGCCAGCTCCAGGAAGTTCTGCATTACGCATTATAATCAAAAAAAGTTCGCCATTAGCACCTCTTGAAGTCAACAAGAACCTTGTGGGGGGTTAGGTTGAACCTGAAAGTCATCGAGGAGGAGGGCACGGAAACAGGCCGAGCGGGTAAAGAGCTCATTAATCAGCAGCAGGGCCAGATAGCGCACCTCTGAGCTGTTGGCTTTGAGTTTCTGCGAAAGGAAATGGTATGCACTCTTCACATTTTCGTCTGATTTCCTTGCAATGGCTTTGATTTGCTGTGGATGGAAGATGAGCCTAAGATGCAGTCCAAAATGAAAAGGGGAAGCAAAGCCAGAGACTTACCCGTAGATACTGGGCCTCCAGAGATAGCTGGCCTGTTGCGGTCGCCTTGTCGATCAGCACGCCCAACTTACGCCGCGCTTCCAGATCCATGCGTGCTGCTTCCTGCTTTTCCAATTATTCTTGTGCGGCGAAACTAAAGAATTCCAAGCACATTCCCCAATTTCTCTCGCCATTCATTTGCAAGATTTTTGGCGCAAGTGAGAAGAACAGCAAGTGGGCTCGTTGTGTGTGAGACCGTGATGACAACTATTCCTCCTCCTCCACCTCCACCACATGAGCCTTCTCAGGGCACGACCACCACCATGGATGATGTGATGGAGGAGCTCGTGGGCCTCATCATTGCCAAGTACGCTGCGCCACTCATGCGCCCCGCGTGCCTTGCTGTCTGCCGCCGCTGGCGACGTGTGGCGCAGAGGATGGCCGAAGAAGACTCGCCCCTCATCCCACCCCGCGTACTCGCCGGCTTCACCTTGCTCGTGGCCAAAGCAGGCTGGGTCAACGTGCTTCGCTGGGCCCGCGCCCAAGGCTGTCCGTGGCACAAGCGAACGATTGAGGGGGCAGCTGATGGTGGCCACTTGGACGTGCTGTTCTACCTCCGCGCCCAGGGTTGGACCTTTGACAAGCCAGTCTTTGATGCTTATTGCCGAGGAGCAGTAAGAGGAGAGCGGCTGGAGACGCTCCAGTGGTTCATCAGCCCAGCCTGTCCTTGGGACATTCACAGAGAACTCTGCGCGGCCGTGGCTGAGCTAGGCAAGTTGAAGATGCTTCAATGGTTGCGAGCCAACGGCTGCCCGTGGGACGAGAGAACCTGTGCTGCGGCGGCCAGCGGCGGCTATCTAGAGGTGCTCCAGTGGGCACGAGCCAACGGCTGCCCGTGGGACGAGAAGACCTGTGCTAGGGCGGCCAAGGGAGGCTACCTGCATGTGCTCCAGTGGGCGCGTGCCAATGGTTGCCCGTGGGACGAACAAACCTCTTGGGAAGCAGCCACCGGCGGCCAGCTTAAGGTGCTCCTATGGGCCCGTGCCAATGGCTGCCCATGGAGCAGTTGGGCTGAGTACCACCTGGAAAACATGCTGCTTGCGGTGCCTCATTCCTGTGGTCGCCGAGGACTCAGCTGAAGCGTCCTACATCTGACGAAAGCGAGTACTCGAGCTTCTCAAGCAAGTCAAAACAGGAGCACATGACCTCTTTGCACCAGTTACAGCGTCATGTTGCTTTAGGGTTCTTTCAAGAGAGAAAAAGAGGAGCTCAGTTGAAAAGAGCATCAGCTCCACAGAGAGAAGCAGTACGCTCGCTTCTCTGGGACTTGAGTGTTAGGCTACAAAAGGTCGAGTTGTGCTTGCTCGTTGAGCGACTGAAGGCGATCGGCATAGATCTCGGCCAGCGCTTGTTGCACCAGCACCATCGTCTCCTCTGGTGAAGGCCCCGATGATACCACCACTGTGAGTGGTGCAGCATGGCTGAGGGCACACAGCACGGTGGGTACGAGCAGCTCGTACCGGCCCAGGCCCGGGTTGCTTGCAAAGCCTGAGCAGCCTGCTGGTTCTGCTTCTCCAGCTCTTGGAGGCGCTTGAGCTGCTCGGGCTTGGTCGAGTTGATCCCCGGTAGCGAATCGATGAGCATGTCCACTTCTGCAGGTGCAAAGCAATCTATTAGGGCCCGAGAGAGCTTCCCACTTGAGGGTAAAGGGTACCCTTGACGTTGTTGAGGAGAAGAGCGGCCATGTTGGCAGCCTCATTCTCCATAATCTCAACCGTTGGGCCGGTGGGCACCGGTGGCGGAGCGGCTTCTGGCATGGAAGGCAAAACGGGCAGAACTGGCCCATCCGCGTTGACACTCCCTCCATTGACGACAATCTTGGGGTTTGGCGCGGCTCGGTTAAGATGCTTGAACTCATCGAAGGGCAGAGGCGGGGCATCCTGCTGCAGGATGCCGATGAAGGTATAGAATTTCTCGCCTAGACCATCGATTTTGTCTTGGAGCTGCGTCACTCTGTCCGTCACCGCCTCCAGGGGCACTTGTGCCGCTTCTGGTGGTCGTGGCGCATCCATCGATCTTTCTCTTTTGAAGGAAGCCAAAGAAAATGGCCCCAAAACAAAACTTTATTCATTCTTTTCTTCTGCTCATGGCCCACGAGACGACCAGCCTAAGCCTGCGCGAGGCCTGCCTCACCGTGCCCAAGGCGGAGCTTCACCTCCACATCGAGGTGTGTAGTTCGTCGTGGTGGTCTGCCCTAAACTCCCCCGCCAAAGACGGCATTTTGTGAGCTCACTGTGTTGGGGCAGGGCACGCTGGAGCCGGAGCTCATGTTCAAGCTGGCCCAGCGGAACGGGGTGAAGCTGAACCACGCCTCCCTCGACGAGGCGCACCAGGCACGCGAGCACTTTGCCAATCTGTCTGCCTTCCTGGACCTCTATTACCAGGGCACGTGCACGCGAGTACGACTCGACTTGTCACAACACGCAAGCTCACGCCACCACAACAGGCGCCCAGGTGCTGCAGACAGAAGAGGACTTTTACGAGCTGACCCGCGCCTACCTGGCCCGCAGCAAGGCACAAGGCCTGGTCCACGCCGACATCTTCGTCGATCCGCAGACGCACGTCCAGCGCAATGTCTCCTGCGCCACCGTGTTCAACGGTTCGCGTCTGCTGTCCACCCCTTTCATGAACCTCTTGTCGTCGCGTCCTCCCGAGACCTGGCATGACACCATCACCACACGCACAGGCTTGCGCCGGGCGTTCGAGGAGGAGAAGGACGTGACGTGCGTCTTGATCGTGTGCTTCTTGCGAGACCGGGGCGAGGCCGAAGCCCTCGACCTGCTCGAGCAGATCGTGCCCTACATCACGTACGTAAGCGACCTTGAGCCGCGCCTTCTCCTCGCCGGTGTAGTCAAAGCATCCTCATGAAGAAGCTTCTCCTCGCCTCTCAGCTCAGGACTTGTGCGCGGGGTTGGGCTCGACTCGGCCGAGATGGGCAACCCGCCGAGCAAATTCACGCGCGTCTTTGCCCGCGCGCACGAGCTCGGTCTCCACCGCGTGGCTCACGCCGGTACCCCACCGAGCGTCTTCCACCTCTGCCCTCCCTTCACCCACTTACTGTCGTCCACAGGCGAAGAGGGCCCAGCGAGCTACGTGTGGGAAGCCCTCAAGGACCTGGGCGTGGTGCGGCCCGCCTCCTGCCTCCTCTGGCCTTTTGCCTCGATCTTGATGGATGTCGTGTCATTTGGGGGGGGGGCAGGAACGCATTGATCACGGCGTCCGGTGCATGGAGGACCCGGCCCTTGTGGAGCACCTGCGCGAGCGGCGCCTGCCGCTCACCGTGTGCCCGTCGAGCAACGTCCGCTTGCGCGTGTTCCCCTCACTCGCGCAGTCCAACATCGGCGAGATCATCCGGTCCGGCCTCACGGTGCGTTTTTCCTTCCACATTACGTGTTGTTGTCATTGTGGGCTCAGACGCTGGTCGTGCGCAGGTGACGCTCAACTCGGACGATCCGGCCTACTTTGGCGGAGCCTACGTGGGCGACAACTACGTGATGGTGGCCGAGACCTTTGGGCTCACGCTGGCCGACGTGGAGCGGCTCGCCCGCAACTCGCTCGAGGCTTCGTTCGCCGCAGAGGACGTGCGTCAGCGCCACCTCGGCCTGCTTGACGCCTGGAAGCTCAAGCACCTCGGCTCCTCTTGAAGCGAAAAAAAACACAAAATAAATCTGAAAGTCTGAATTTAAATAAATAAAATTATAATAAATATTTATACAACAATCGTTTTCTGTCAAGGCGCGAGACGGGAAGGCGGAAGGTAGGCCGCAGGAGGCGCGAGCGTGGCCGCTGGGCCCGGCGTTGCTGTCGCTGGAGTTGTTGTGGTGCCAAAGCCAGAGGCGACGGCGCCAGGCGGCGGCGCTGCGGGGAACGCAACGGGCGGCTGGTAGAGCGGCGGAGACAGGGACAGGGGCGAGGGCGCCGGGAGGGCGCACGGCACCTGCAGGCGGTGGAAGGGCGGCTCGGGCCCGCCCGAAACGCGGCGCCACGGCTCGCGCTGCTCGCCCATCTGCTGCTGGGCCCAGACGCTCAGCTGGGCCGGCGGCGGGGGCAGCATGGCCCAGGCCTCGTCGGCGCTCAGGCCCGGCCCGCCGCCGCCGCCGCCACCGCCACCACCGGCTACTGGCGGCTCCAGGAGCGGGTCGGGCCGCTTGGGCTGCGCCACGGGGACCTCCTGGTTGCTGAAGCTGAGTGAGACCAGCTTGGGGCTCGGCGGGAACTGGAGCAGGTCCCTGCGCTGGGGCGCCGGCGACTGTTGTTGATGATGATGATGAGGTGGGCGATGATGTTGCTGATGACGGTGTGGAGGGAGGCCGTGAGGCGGCTGCGGCTGCGGCTGGTGCTCGTGGGGCCGCGGCGATGGCGGCGCCTGTGGGCGGGGCTGCAGGGCCTGGTGGGGCGTGCCCGGCACCATCTGGTCCAAGAACGGATTGAGCCGCGGCGAAGGGCCTTGGCCAGGATGGTGATGATGTTGCTGTTGTGGGTGATGTTGCTGTGGCTGGGGGTAGAGCGGCGGAGGACCGGCGACACACTGCGGCTGGTGGGGCGGAGCAGCGGCGGGAAGCGGCGTCGGCTGTGGCGGATGGCCGCGCCGTCCATCATCAAACGGGTTGTACGACGGCTGCGGCGGCTGGATCTGCTGCTGCTGCGGCTGGTGTGGCGCGAGCGGCTGCGGGCGCTGCTGCGACAGCGGCACCATGTGCGGCAGCGTCTCATCGGATAGCAGGTCGACGCGGGGCTGCTGCTGCTGCAGAGGCGAAGGCGATGCCGGCCGGTGTTGGGTCGCGCCTGTGGGCCGCGGCTGCGGGAGCGGAGGCACGCCGCAAAAGGGCCGCCCGGGACCGACGGGCACGTGGGTCAGGTTGACGGCCTGCCTCGAGCGCCGCTTCTCCTCCTTGCGGTGCCGCTCGTCCTCGAGGCGGGCCATCGACAGGGCCGCCCGGAGCTCGCGCTCCTCGTCAAACGCGCCGCTCTCGCTGTCGTCCTCGAGCCGTTGCTGCTGTTCCTCCTCCTCCTCCTCCTTTCGCTGCCGCTGCTGCTGCTGCTGCTCGTCCCAGCCGCCGTGCACCGGTGAGGCGCTGGTGTTGCTGGCGTAGGGGCTGGCCCCGCCGCCATAGACCAGGAGCCGCTGCGGCACCGGCGAGTGGAGCGAGCCGCCGGCGCTGGCGACGGACTGCCCGATCTCCAGGTCTGCGCGAATAGAAAAATCAATAAATAAATATTACGAAAATAATGTAAATAATAAACAAATAAAAATGGCAAAAGTACCGTCGAGTTGGCGATGAGGCGATTCGCCAAAGGTGTTGAGGATGGTGAAGTTGGAGGGGAAGGTGTCCGACGAGAACTGGCCGTGGCTCGGGCCGTCCAGCTCCGTCACGGGAATCACCAAGCGGTTGGCCTCCACGAACGACGTGTGGAACCCGTATCTGCGTCATCACCATGGTCATCAACATCAACATCACCATGGTCATCATCATCGTCATGCCCATCACGGGAAGCTTCCGTCCGAGAGCGAGCGCGAGCGGGTACCGGAAGGTGAGGCGCGGGTAGGACTTGCCGATCAGGAGGTCCTGGAAATGATACACCTGACCATGATGATCATGATGATGATGACGGTCATGGGCGCGAGGCGGAAGAGGAGGTTATATGAGCCGGTGTTGCAGAAGGAGAAGAAGGAGAAGGAGGAGAAGGAGGAGAACCCGAATGAGCACGTCGCCGGCCAGAGGGATGTTGAGGTCGAGCACGATGCTCGAGTCGCCCCGTCGGGCCGAGTAGCTGCGGGGCGCCTTGCGCAGGAAAAAGGGCGAATGGAACCGGTTCATGTAGACCAGCTCCACCACGGGCCAGAAGCCGCCCTTGAGCACATCCACCTCCGGCACCGGCATCATCTCGATGCGCTGCGCACATTGTGAACGATGAAATCATAACATGAATAATCAGATAAAAGATTCTTTTACAAAATAAAATAAAAAGCGTAATAAAATAAATACGTTAAAA
>NAVB01000356.1:0-59315 GCA_002179805.1 Acanthamoeba lenticulata | reverse complement strand
TGTGCTTGCGGCCCAGTGGCCCATACGATCGTGCTTTATGCTGTTCTGGGTATCGAGAGCTGGCGTC
This sequence comes from Acanthamoeba lenticulata, assembly GCA_002179805.1. Taxonomy (NCBI): domain Eukaryota; phylum Discosea; order Longamoebia; family Acanthamoebidae; genus Acanthamoeba; species Acanthamoeba lenticulata. The sequence goes on along the minus strand of NAVB01000356.1, from coordinate 59,248 downwards.
GAGTGGTCACCAACCCGATCTACTCACGCCAGAAAGGCCAATAGGCGCTCCCTCAAAAGTGCTTTTTTCCGCCTCCCTTTTAACGTTCGTGTGTGGCTGGGACTGGGCGTGCGGCTGTTGCTGGACGTGGGCGAAGCGCTGCGGGATGGGCTTGGGCTGCGCGATGGAGATCGCGAGGTGGAGACAGATGGTGAGGCAGTGCGAGAGGGTGTTCTGCTCGGAGTGACCGTTGGTGTGCGGCTGTTGCTGGGCGTAGTGGAAGCGCTGCGCGATGGGCTTGGGCTGCTACTTTTTGATGCAGAAGGCGAAACGCTTGGCGATGGAGATCGCGAGGTGGAGATGGATGGTGAGGTGGTGCGAGAGGGCGTTGGGCTCCGTGTTCTGCTCGGAGTGACCGTTGGTGTGCGGCTGGTCGATGCGCTGGGCGAGGCCGTGCGCGAGACTGATGGCGTGAGACTGACCGAGGCCGAGGGCGACGCAGCCGGCTAGTCGACACCGAAGATGATCCAGGTGGGCTTCGGCTCACCGTGTGTTCCGTCGCTACCATAACCGCCAGCTTACGTAGCAGCATGGCCAAAAAGCAGCCGACCGACCAGAAACAGCAAGCATGAAAAAAGCTCTTCTTCTCTTTCTTGGATGGGGCAACACGTGTGAGAGCGTGTTTGCAGCTCAACACTTGGAGAAACACTCAAACGTCATGGCAGTAGGTCCAAGCGGCAACAACGCCCACCAAAGCGCCGAAGATGATGCCGGCCTTGGCAGCCGTTTTCCGCGAATTGACGAGTGCTGCGGGCATGACGTGGAGGTAGGCCTTCTCGTGGAGATCCTCGTAGTCGGTCTCGAGGGTCACGCGCTTGCGGCGCTTGTCGCGCACGAGCGTACGGACCTCGTCACGTAGCTCCTCACTGCCCTCCTCGAGCTGGGCCTCGACCCCGCCATCGCCGTTGGCGCGCAGGGCAGCGTCGATGGTGTCGTAACGGGCAACGAGGGATTCCAGGCAGTAGCGCCGCAGGTGAGACGCGTGGTAGACGTCACCCACCAGCAGGAAGTACGGGATGTGGATGCTCTCCTGCATAGAAACACGTGCGTGAGTCTTATCTTCCCCAAGGCTCGACGACGCGTGGGTGGGCGAAAGGGACAGAAAAGCGGACCTCCATGAGGCTGATGATGAGCTTCTCACATGCGAGCTTGAGGGCATCGAGGCCGTACTTCTCAGCCGTGATGAGCACGTCGACTGCCATGTTTGCTTCGACCAAGTCGGCCGCATCGTTCAGCTCGTAGAGGTAGCTCATGATGACCAACAGGACGTCGTAGGTCGTGTCGGTGATCACGAGCTCGTCCACGTCCTCCTCCTCCTGATCATGCTCGTCCTGCAAGACAATGACGCGACTCAGCCAAAGTAACAACGAAAGCGCCGCAGGACGATGGTGAGGCCCTACCGACATGAAGAAGGAGCTCGACGACATGCGCATCATGGCGTCAAAGTAGGGGCAGCGCGACAGAACGGCCTTGTGGGCGTTGATGACCTTGTCCTCGCACACGAGCCGCACATCGCTGTATTCCTAGATAGAGCGCATGCGTTGGGGGTTGTGTTAGCTCCTGAGGTTGAGTCACCGGCTTTACACCCAGGGAAGGGATGGAGGGAGAGGACGAAGGCGCACGATATTGTTCAGGAAGGGCTTGAGGGAGCGGAATGCGCAGTCGGCCGTGTCGCGCGGAGAGGGCGTCGCCTTGCGCAGCAGCCGGGCCACAAATTGGCCCAGCCGCTCTTCAATGAAGAACTTGGCCGCATCGACCAACTCGAGCACGTATGGCGGCGCCGCGCACTGGAACGATCGCGAGAGAGTGAGCCACAGATCGGGAGAGAGAGAGAGAGAGAGCCACATGTGGCTGAGGGGAAAGGAGAAGGCCCCGTACGAAAGATCCCTTGGCGGGAAGACCTGCGATGTTGTCGACATCGATCGTATCGGTGTAGATGAAGCGGAGCACGATCTCCAAGTGCTCTTTGCTGACGTGGTGCTCGAGTCGGATTTGTTGCCTCTTTGCTTGCTCGCTTTGCTTGCGGCCCTACGCACGTACAAGGAATTGGTTTATCAATAACAACAACAACACAAAGTATTTTCTTAAAAAATAAAAATAAAAATAAAAATAAAAATAAAACTGGGGTTGGGCGTACGTGGGCGGCAAGAGAGGAGGGGTGGCGGGCAAAGAGGGATCGGAAGAAGTGAGAGAGGGCGCTCAGGATGACCCGATGAGCGGTCACAGTTTCGCCCGAGGGCAGCACAAACTCGACGTCACCCGTGTCCTCGCGCTCGTGCCACACCTTGTCCATGTCCGCCGATGCCGCCGAGAGCACGCCTGCAAGAGGAGTGATCGTCAGCACCACCCAACTCACGAGCCGAGTACGCAAGAGCGAATAATAAATGCTGCAGTGTGTACCGGTCTCAATGCAGCACACTTCGTCACGCACGATCACGCCGGTCTCGCCGCCGTAGATCACGAGCTTGTTGCCGTCAACCAGCGAGCACGAATGCGAGCTGAGCCCGGAGCCAGGATGGTCCTTGACCAGCTCCTGCTGCCGCCACAAGTGGTTTTCTGTTGTGTGTATGTGTGTGAGCGCGCGAGGCCTCAAGTCAAGCTGCGTGGAGCGGGGATGGGGCACTCGTGTTGAAGATCCAGAGGTCGTTGAACTCCTGCGAGGACTTGCCGCACAAGATGTAGATGTCGTCGCCCACGAGCGTGGCCGTGTGGTTGGCACGCGGCCTGGGTACCTGCGCGGTCGGGCTGGCGCGAATCGTGCGCCACGTCATCGTGAGCGTGTCCAAAACGTGCCAGTCGGGGTCCGACGCCACGAGGTGCGTCCGTCCGGCCACGGTCACGACGCGGTTGATGCCGCCGTAGATCCTGTCACGCGAGGCACGCCGAGGCGGATCGACATCATCAGCAACAGACAGCACGATCCAGGCTCCAGACCCAGACAGTCGATGCAGAGATACGGTACCATATCTCGTGGTCGCCCACGAGCGTGGCACTGTGGCCGAAGCGGGAAGACGGCCGCTGGAGCGAGGCGATGACCGGGTGCGTCCACTCGCAGGTGTCCATGTCGAGCACCACGATGTCGTCGATAAAGGCCGAGTTGTCGCAGCCGTAGATAATGTAGATCTTGTTCCCCACCCGGGTGGCTGTGTGACTCTCTCGCGGCGCTGGCGGCAGACCCATCAGCAATGGTCGCTGCGCGCTGCCACTGTATTGTGATAACAGGTGGACCCGGAGAGGCGAGAGAAAGTGAGTTCCTCGTCCGGGTGAGGAAGAAGGAACAAGCTCGAGCGTACTGGACAACGTCGATGAAGTAGGTGTCGTTAAAGTAGGTCTGTTTTGGCCGTTGCGTTTGTGATTCCTCAAACTGTACGCCGCCGAACAGAACGATCGTGTCGCCCACCAGCGTGGCCGAGTGGCTGTTCCGGCGCATCAAATCTCCCTACGACCATCACGCACATGCGCACACACATACAAACACACATACACATACACACCAAAGACCAGTGCGCCATGGTCAGCTCGCTGCAGGCAAGGCCAACCAGGTGCAACCGTAGCTAAAAAGTCAGGCACGGGGCCGGGGGGGGGGGAGGCGCGTACATCGAAGTAAGTCACATCCCACAGAGAGTGCTTCGTCGACAGGAAATACAGACCTGTCGACAGCGTCGTGAGCAATGACCACCGACAGACGACACGAGGAGGAGGAAGGGAAGAAGGAGGGCGGGTGGAGAAGAGTGGAGTACCGGGAGGGTGAGTGGCGTTCAGGAGTCCTCCGATGATGACCTGGTAGTCGAGCTTTCCCGCATCAAAGTAGGTGGCCGTATGCCGGCTTTTGATCAGCTCCTGCTGGGGCACAGCTTTGCTCGAGCACGGGATGTCCGCGAGCGGAATGGCACCCCACTTGATCTTGGCCCCGGCTTCGAGCAGCCGCAGCAGCGTCTGGTATCCGCTCGTCTGCATCGCCAATGAGTACCTGTGTTGTCGATCCCAGTTAAGTAATGTCATAAAATTAATTAACTAATTAATATATAAAAGACTACTGCCAAGAAAGACGGCGGGTGGTACGAGCGGGTGAGCGCAGCGGCCATGGGCCTATGACCGAAGCTGTCGGCCTCCTCGATGTCCATGTTACGCAACAGCAGCTCCTCGACAAGCTTGGCCCCGCCAGATCGAGTGGCGTGCAACAGCATCGAAGAATCGTCTACACCAGTTGGCCCCCAAAAGAACTGCAAGTAAGGGAATTGCACAACAAGAAGGAGAGAGCCTTCGTCAGGCCCACGGACCGTTATGGAGGTGCTTCTTGGGATTAGCGCCGGCGTCGAGCAATGCGGCCAACTGTGGGTGGTGTGTGTCAGAATGGTGTGAATGAAAACCAACAACAAGGACAGTGCGTGGGTGCATGTTGGCCACGGCAGGACATGTCAGCGGAGGCGTGTACAAGCTTGGGAGGCGTAGTGTCATTGATGACGGCCGCGTGAAGGGGCGTAGCGCCCACCATGCTCGAGTCTTCAGCATCGACGTCAACTACAAGCTTTCCCTCGTTGTGCATCCTGAGGAGAAGCTCCGTGCCGGCCAGGTTTCCTGATTTGGGCGCATGAAGAAACCACAAGAGGCAGAAAATTAATGACCCAAACCACCGCGTTGAGTGGTGCTTGGACCGAGCGAAATAGAAGGTACAGGTACCATTGGACGCGCACACGTGAAGGAGGGTCTTGCCTGAGACCGTCCACGTTGGGGCCCCTTCGGCCAGCATCTGCCACACGTACGATGTGTAGCCAGAAACCATGAGATGAGCAGGAAGATGATAAAATGCCACAGCCGTGCACGTACCAGCTCAAGGCAGGCAGTGGAGGGACTGACCGCAGTATAAAAGATGGGTGGGACGCCCGGATCGCCTCCCGTTGACAGCGAAACTAAGCGTTCGCCTGGATGGAAGACCCAAAAAAAAAAGGTTAGTGGCAGAGGCGAATGAATGAGGCCACGGAAGAGAAGCGAAACTAACCGGTTGTTTCGTCACGCAGGGAGAGAATTAGCTCGAGGCACTCTGCTGATTCTAATTGGGCAGCCAGCTCGAGGGGCAGCAAATAGCCAGGCGGGGAGTAATTGACAAACTCCTTGAGCTTGCGCTTATCGCGTCGGCGGACTTCGTCGACCAGGAGGCGAACAACATCGACGATCCCCGACTTGATTGCTGCTGCGAAGATCGACTCTCCGTGAGACGGCCTGATCGGGATGGGCCACGCAAGGCCGGGCTCCCTGCGCCCCTCACCCTCGCTATCCGCGACTGTTACAGGCGCGATGAGGTGGGCCACGAGGTCCGTGTGGCCGCAGTTGGCGGCATCGGCCAGTGGGGTGGAGCCGAACTCGTCCACTGGCAGGCTCACTTTGTGCCCCTTCTTGGCCGGCTTGCGCTGGCTGCCCATGGCCACATGGCGATGATAAAGGTAGTCCACCACGTCCCGTGAACCCGCGCGACAGGCCAGATGCAGTGGCGTCGTGCCCCTGGTGGCCTCACAAGGCGCGTTGTCGGTGGCTGTCGTGGTGATGGATTCGCTCACGTTGGTGCGACCGTCGATTAATGGTTTCGAGTTCGCCGGCTTAATGACAGCGACGTCCGGCGGGCAGTGGGCCTGTTCGACCAGGAGCGTGACGCATGCGAAATGGCCGGCAGCCGCTGCGTAGTGCAGGGCCGTCCGGCCAATACGGTCGCGATCGTGGGCGAGATCGAACAACTTGGCATCCGTGGACGACTTGGACTTCTTGGTCTTGCCTGAAGCGCCGTCAGTCTGGCTTTGCTCGAGGCACCAACGAAGAACAGCGTCGTTGCCGCAGGAGCTGGCCAGGTGCGGCAGGGGCATCAAAAGTTCCTCCTTGCTGGTGGCAACCGAAAGCAAGCGCAGCTGCTTGGCCTTGGCTTGCGAGCCGGCGCCGTTAAGAAGCAGCTCCAGCATGTCCGAGCCAGTGGTGTAGCGAGTTGCCCAGGCGAGCGGCAGCTTCAGCCGCTGGGTGCCCAAGGCCATGATGGGCAGGCCTGTAGCACAGCAGCACGAAAGCGTCAGCCCCAGAGTACCATGAAGAAAAAGAGCCGCTGCGCTGGATTGGGAGGCGGGAAGGGGGCGAGCAAGTACGCATATCCTGTTGGGGGACGAATGTGCCGTGGAGGTAGCGCAGTTTTTGGTGGGCCAGACGAGCCTGCTCCTCGGGGATCAGCTCGTAGAAGGACTTGCAGCCCTCCGGCAGGTGCTTGAATCCGCCACCTCCGCGTCGTCCGAAATTGAAACGGCACGCCCCACCATCCTCCAAGCTTGAGGAAGGGAGGGTCTCTCTCAGTACTCACCGCCAACCGCCTTGGCGAACCATAACATGGCTCCTCAAGAGCGTGCACGACAGAGAATATCAGTGCTGTGTATTACATACCTGACGGCAGGGAAAAGCTTGATGTGCTCATCGATGTCCGTGAAGGCAACACCCATCGGCTCGCCGTTCAGATAATAACTGATTTGGTCGTTGCTCCGGTCGAACTCGCATCCCACGATGTCTATGTTCGGGAAGATTTTAGGGTTAGGTGTCTGTCGTGAGGTGCCTGAGCGAGCAGCAGGGCTCAAACGTTTGAGGGCGGAACAAACCTCCTGCTTTCCACCTTCTCAGACCATAGGCCCTGGCCTTCCTGTTGTACCATGTCCTGCGTCGTAAGCCGTCGTAGCCATAGGAACACTGGTCGTCGCCGACACCTCCCATATCCTGTGTGTATTTGCTCAAGCAGCCGAATGAGAATAACAGCCAAAACTACAGGCAGAAAAAAAAAAGAGGCGACTGGGTGGGAAGGAGGAGAACCGAGAAGATTGATTGACGGGCAGCCCAGCCCAGCTGAGCGGGGCCACCGGTGAGCAGCTCCACCTCAAAGTACCATCGGCCCTCCTGTTTGTGCACGCCCGTGTTGGCCCTCGCGCTGCCGAAGCTCTCCGACCCGTTATAGACCTACTCGTGATTGTATCAGGACCACCATCACACATCATCATCATCGTGTCGTGAGTCACGGGCGAATTGGGGTGGGGCTTGTGGCGTGACAGGAGCACCTCCAGATTATCAAGCGACACGTTGACGCGGTAGACGTCATTTACATCGAGTGCCACGGAGTAGAGTGACTGCACCGACCTTTCGTTCCACGCTACGAACGGTTGTCTGTCTTCGTACGCGAAGCGCTGCACAACCATAACCACAACCGCAATGTCAACGTCAACGAGAGGGTTTTCGCTTCAAAAACAACACACCCGACACTATGACCTGGTTTTTGGGTGTAAGCAAGTGTACCTGCCAGTGGACCTCATCAAGGGCGGGGTCGTGCGCCAGCAAAACTTGCACGCAGGAAGTGTGGTTGCGATAGATAGCCGCCATGATGGGCAAAAGCTCGCGTCTATCGGCTGTGTTGACCAACCGTCGTCGTTGAGCGCCTTCGCCCTCACGTTCGCGTGCGCTCTCACTCTCGGGAGTGGCGCCGGCCGCCGCGTCAGCGGCAGCACTGGCAAGAGTACCCGCTATGCCGCCACCGATAGAAGCGACCTGTGAAGAGGAAGGAATGGAGGAGGGCGCCTGCACGGACCGGGCCATGCTCCTCTTGAGCGCGTTGCGCGCTTGGTCAGCGCCCACCGTCGACTGGCGCAGGGCTCCTTGCTGTGAAACACCACTGGACGGCGTCGCCGGTTGCTTTGAAAAAAGCGGTGTGGTCGGTGGTGGGGCAGCTTGTGTCTGGCCACCACCATCACCAAACATGACGCCGCGGAGAGTGTCATCAAACTCAAGCAGGCGCTTGACGCAGTCGGCGTGTCCGTGGTAGCAGGCCTGGTGCAGCGCCGTGCGGCCGTAGATGTCGGGGCCTTTCAGGAGGTCGTAGCAGTCGCCTCGTCCTTCGTCATCGCGTCCGATGCCCAGGTGGATGCGCACGTCGCGCTGTCGCCGTCCCCGTTGGCCCGGCAGTGGGACGTCCTTACCGGCCAGAAGCTCCGAAAGCTCAGAGAGGGGTGAAGAGTCATGGTGGGACATGAACGCTCGCAGTTCGCGTTCGCGCTGGGCCGTTTCGAGGAGCGATGCCAAAAGAAGTTCGAGAGCTGCTAGGTCGCCCAATGCGGCAGCGTTGTGGAGGCGCTCCACAAAGAGGTCCACTGCCGGGGCGCCGGCGTGACTTTCGCTGTTTCCATCCATTGTGCGATCGTAAGCCACAAGAAGAAAAAGAGCAAATACTGATTGCCCGACGTAGATAGGAGGGCTTTGGCTGTGAGTTGCGCCCGAGTGTGTGGCTCCGCTTGGGGGTACGCGCCTTCTTCGAAAATCGATTAAGTTGGCTTGAGCTGATATTAAATTAAACAGAAAAGAAGGTTGTGAAAGAAAAGGCGGAAAAACGTGAAAAGAAAAGGCTGCAAAATCGGACGCACAAAGATCACGTGAACCAGCATGGAGAGCCTGACCTCACACGAAGAACAACAACTGGCCGCGTGCTTGAATGACGCATATAAATGTGCTGCTGTAGCAATACATCAGGCGGACATGTGTACGCGCTTCTAGGTCCTTTCCAGATTTGGCCGGGCTGTTGTTAACTCGAGCGCCATGCACAGTGTTAGTGACTACGGGGGCTGGAATGTCAGCCGATAGCGGTTCGTGCCCATCTCCTGTGGCTTTAAGGAGAGAGAAAGAAAGAAAGAAAGGAAGAGAGAGAGAGAGAGAGATGTTCTCAGCGTGAGCAGCATTGCTAACCTTCAATAGGCTTACCTGTGGTACACACACACACACACACCAGGACTTGACCAAGAGCGCTACACGAAAAGCTTATCGTGAGTACATCGCGAGTGGTAAACCGCCGCCGCGGCGGTTGTGTGTGTGTGTGTGGTGCAGTACAAAGACATAGCCGATGTAGAGACCTACCAGCAGCGTGGGCTCACCTACGCTCACCTCTGTCGTACGACATGGTATATGGCCAGTCTCTCTCTCTCTCTCTCTCTCCTGTTTGCGCGTGCACGAGTTCTCATAATCTTAACTCACAGAGTGTCGTGCGCGACAGGTTGGAAGAGGAACCAGAAGTGTTCTTTGGTGAGCGTCCCCGTTTACCTTGACTGTTCGGTCACACGATGGCTGAATGAACACTCACCCGAGTTGTGTTGTTGGCCCGCCGGCAGGCTTCTGGGGCGCATGCTGGAACGATTACCAAGACACAGCCCCGCACGCCGGGTTTGGATTGATCCGCGACTGGGCACAGAGCCGCTTTGGTCCCTCCACTGCGGGTGATGAGCGACGACAAATGTGTGCCACAGACCCTCTTCTTTGCTACCGCACCGATGTGACCCTTGGCCTTGACTTTGCAAGTCCCTTCATCTTCTCTCTTGGACAGGATTCGAGGTATTCTGCACCAAAAGCAGCAGCATCACGCCTCTCAGTACACCGACGAAGATGTTGATGAAGATAGCGAAGAGCATGAAGAAAGTGAGCTGAGCGGGCTGTTCTGTGAAGAGCAAGCTTCCTGCACAGCATCCGAGGACAACGACACTCGCGAAGCAGCTTCGTCATCCTTTGTGCCAATGGACGCGTTCTTTGTGTTCACATCAAATGTACTTTCTTCTGCCCTCAGCATCACTCATGACCGTTTCGCAAAGCTTTTTTTTTGCCTGTCTGAACAGGTGGATGGTCATCATCAAAAGGCGGGTTTTCCGCCCGGTGCCGTGTACGAAGTGCATGGGTACGCCCCTCGGCACTAAGCTTATTTTTTCGGCTGGTTCCTCGCTCAGGCGCCGCTCCACCAGGTCAATGGCCAATTGGCAGTGCAGCGTGCCCTGCAGTTCCGAAGTGTGGTGTTTGCCGAGCTCCTACCGATTTCGAGTCGAGCGGCAGCACATGAAAGCCCAGCCTGACTTCCCCATGTGCCGTCACTGTGGCGCACATGCCCGCCCGGCGTACGTGCTTGCACCCTTTTCGACCTCAACTCTTGCTGGTGGTGAATCTTCTTGCGTTTTTATGATGTGTGACATGAAGATGCGCGCTACAGAGTCCAGATGTACTTTGATAGGCGCAGGATCGAAAACAAGAGCCAGAAGAAGCGCTACACCGTCTGGAAACGAGCTGCGTGGGACGTGCTCCGCCTGGTACCCGATGCCAAGCTGGTCGTTCTCGAGATTGGCTGTGGCACCAACGTACGTCATTGTGGTGGGGCCAAAGAGAAGGTTTGGTGTAATGGGGCAACGATGCAAAACTGAGATTCTCATCATCGTGGTGGGACAGGTGGCGACGGTGCGGTTGGAGTCAGAAGAGGTGCTGGCCAAGAGCGAGGCGGACCGTTGCTGCTTGGTGCGCATCAACGCCGAGTTTCCTAAGTGCCACTGGCGTCCACATCTGCAGACCCACATCATCAGTGTTCATGCCAAAGCGGGAGATGCTTTGACGGCAATCAACGAACAACTTCTCCTGCTCGCAGCAGCACCACCACCATAAAAACAAAGCACGTGTCACTTCATTTGGCATTTTCCCTCTCTTTCCAAGCGAAAGAAAAGGAAAAAAAAGAGAAATGACGGCAGACCTGCTCATTAACAATGACCAAGTGTGATTGGCACGCAATTCCCACCCCGGAAATTGGAAATTCGCAGGTGGGGCAATTAACGTACCGGATCGGTCCCTCGGCTGGTTACTCTTACGACACACACCACGCACCACAACAACAAAAGATGGCTTCGGCGGCGCCCCCTGCGGGCGTTCAGCGGCAGCGAGCGGAGGAGGAACGTCGGCAGCTCGTCGACGACGCACGCCGGCGGGCTGCCGATAAACAGCGTCTTCTGCAACGGCGACCACCCACGCGAGGTTCCAGCAGCAGCAGCAGCAGGAACAGCCTTCAACCCCACACACAGCCTCATCAGCTCCAGCAGCAACCTCAGGATCCTTCTTCTTATTCACACGAACCTCCCTCTATCAGCCAAGGAGAGCCAGTGCCTCCAGCGACTACTACAACAACAACAGACCGATCGCACCACCAAGAAGGGCCCTCCTCTTCTGGGTCCGTGGACCAACAGTTTCACGCCAGTGGTGAGGCCTCACCGGAAACGGCGACACTACAACAAGCTGCTGCGAGCGTGCCTGAAGCAACCAGCGAGAAGGAGTCCCTCCTAAAGGTGGTGCAAGTTGCCAGTGAAAGCACCGACGCTGAGCTTCTTCTCTCATCAGTAAGTGACACTGAAGCTGAAGCGCTAGCTTCTTCTGAGGTAGAGACGGGTCAAGACGAATCACCTTTGGCCTCGCCTCTGCAGCCGGCTGCAGGGGAGCTTGATGTGTCGCTGAGAAGAAGCCCGAGAGGGGAGCATCATGCCGCTTCTGCGTCTGCGTCGGCAAGCCTGCCGGACCAGGACGACGATCTCACTCCTCTTCCGCCACAACACGATCCGTCATTGGAGCTTCGCCACGGAGTTGACGACACGCCTCGTCACGCGGCTGCAGGGGAGGCAACAGAAGTGAGCTGCCCTCTGAAGGACACTCAAGTCGACGATGATTCCTTGTTGGGGGAGGTCGAAGTCACTTCATCAAGCAGATCTGAAGTGCTTGATCAAGAATGCAGGGAAGAGGGGAGTGAGCAGCAGGAGCAGCAGCAGCAGCAGCAGCAGCAGCCAAGTATCGACGAAGTGGGCGCTATGGCCCTCCCGCCTCCGCCGCTTCCACCCGCGCCAACGTCTTCATCGCTTCCCTCTTCTCCAGTTGATGTGTCGACAGTCGAGATTCAAGTCCACAACATCACGGTCTCGAGACCCTCGCCTTTGCCTCCCTCTTCATCTGCTTCATCGCCTCTGGTGTCTCGCAGTAGACCGGCTTCTGCATTGTCGCCATCCTCACCATTGTCATCTTCACCATCAGCTACCTCCTCCCACGAGTGGTCTGTGTCGTCCGTTTCGCCCTTGTCCCCCGCCAGCAGGCGGGCGGCCTTGGGAGGTTTTCGCAGTATCTCGACTGGCTGTCTCCCAACGAGGGATCTGGTGGGATCGACGCCGACATCACGAGAGGCTGCGACCGCCATCACCTCTTCAGTGTCGTTGCCAAACATTGGCCCGCTTGCACCATCACTGGCGAGCCAATCCGTTAGCGCTGCTCTTCGATCGCATGGGTCTCATTTAGAGTTGCCAGGTTTGCACACTGAAGTAGTCTGCTGGCTGCAAACAGTTTTTTCTTCCGCTAACACACGCATACCACAACAAAAAGCAGACCGCAAACGAAGATGGGCACGTGAGGCTGAGACGGCCAACTCTCTGGGACAAGTGGCTGCTCGGTACCGAACCCTGGCCTCAGAGAGGTACCGATCATCGCCTCCTCCTTTCCCTCCTGAGGGAACACTTAGGGGATGTCGTTGCTGACTCTAGGTGGTGTTGTCAAGCGAGAAGAGACGCCGCGATCAGTCTGAGGATCAACTCGACTCTCCTCGCAAGTCAGTGTTGGGCAGCCTTTTCTCTGCTCGACGGCCTGTTCACAGCGTTTCCATGCGCTACATGGCTGATGCGCCCACTGAAGTTGCAGTGTCTGTGAGCGCCGCCTCGCCGGCGCCGCAAGGAACTGAATTGGCACGGAAGAGCATCAGCCGCATGCTCGCCCTTCTTCGTGCACACCGCACCAAGCCCGTCCAAGGCACGTGTGGCACCTCACGTGCAGTAATACCATCATGACGGGCCGCGGCTAATGCTAGCATTCTGTGGTACTGGCCAGGCAAAGAGCTTGAGACATGGGATCTCTACTTGGAGCACTACCTCAAAGCCAGCCAGCAAGCTCTCACGGATGAAGGGGACAGTAGCCGCCACGACGAAGAGCAGCAAAGACAAAAAGGACACAGCTTTGTCCAGCATTGGAACGACCAGGTTTGATGAACGCCCTCTTGTCCTTCTTTGGCTCTTAGTCTTCTCTTTTCAACACTTACGAGCTGCAATCCAGGCGTTCAAGCTGGCACCTTCAGCCACTTTGGCGGAGATTGGACAGCACTTCGAGCAGATTTATAGCTTTCCTACGAAACGGTACTTCGTGCTTATTTCTATCGCCTCGACCTCCGTGAAATACTCCCACCAGGTTTAACCCGAGCACGTGAACATGAAAGGTTGAATCTGTTGGGGAATGGTCTCCGGAGTGATGCAGCTTGGCAGTCGTTTTGCTCCACAGCACCCTCCTTGGACACGCTGCAGTTCTCATGCCACACGCTGGTGCTCTCCTTGAACGAGCTCACCCAGACGCCCATTGAAATCTGCCGACTGGTCCATCTGCGTCATCTGTACATTTCTTTCAACAAGCTCTCCTCTTTGCCGAGTGAGATCGGATTCCTCAAGCACCTGACGGTTCGTCTCCTGCCATTTTCCATGCAACGCTTATGTCGTAAAAATAATATTCCAAACTAAACTGGTTCAGGTGCTGGAGGCGCGCGGAAACGAGATCACGTCACTCCCCTGGTCAATCTACGAACTTGATTCCTTGAGGAAGCTCGACTTATCTCAAAACCGCATCTCCCGCCTCCACTCATCCCTTGGCAATCTGTCGCAGCTGGAGTCGCTTAACCTGGCCTATAACCAGCTCATCGCATTGCCCTACGAGCTTGGTTCGTGCTCATGTGCCCGTTGGTGATTCGTGACTACTCTCATTGTCTCATCGACGCGGACTTGGGTACCTTGTGCAGGCGCGCTCTACCATCTGCAGGAGCTTAATGTGCGAGGCAATCAGCTCAGTTGGCTGCCTGAATCTATGGCCTCTCTGTCACGCCTCACCCGATTGGACCTCGAGCAGAACAAGACGTCAACACACATGAGTCTCTACCTCCATCTTCTGTCGGCTACCGGACAGCCGCGCTCAACAACGCCCTCGGAACCCGCCGTTGTCCCTCCACCTCCTCCGCCACAAGCCCTGATCAAGTATTTTGGAGACTTGCTCGCCTCGAGCTGGTCACCGTCCCACACGAACGTTTACGTATTGGGCAACGGTAATTCTCTCCCCCCTCCTCAATGTTCCTGCATCAAACACGCATGGGCTTGACACTGCAGTGCCCGCACACCACACACACACACACACACCATGCAGATGGAGCGGGCAAGACCTCACTCATCCATTGCCTCACAACTGATCCAACCAAGCGGGAAGCACGGAGCCTGTTCAAGAACCGTAAGATCAAGAGGGGTGTGCGCGTTGAAACGTCCACAACCAACACACGTGCTGAATTCTGTCCGCTGCTCGACTCCACAGCCACCCCCGACATCCAACTCCAGTACTGGGAGTTCAGCGGTACAAATAACCTGACCCTCTTCTCTCTTGTATTCCACGAGCTTATCGTATCGAGCGAGATGCATGTGTGCGATGTGTGCAGGACGAGCCAAGGCGGCACACGAAGTGTTCTGGTCCAATGGCAAGAATACAGTGTTTGTCGTGGTGTGGGATGTGCGCCATTCGGACACAGAGTCCAATCTGGTGCGTGAACCGCTCCGTCTGCGTGTGCCCCCTTTGCGCTCTCGTGTTGATCAGCGCGTCGCGTGCCCCCGGGGTATGCATAGGAATCCTGGTTCAAAGCCATCTACTCTGTCTGCTGCGGCTCTGCGCCGGCTATTGTCGTGGTGGGCACTCACCTTGATGGGGCCAAGATAGACAACTACCACAACCTCATATTCAACAAATACGCCACACTGTATCCCACCATCCGCTTTGCCACGGCTATCAGGTACTGTTCTTTTTATTTTATATATGCCTTGCCGTCATAAACTGACATTCTAATATGGTATCGGCCGCAACTCAGTTGTGTTCGTGAGGACGACGCGGTGGCCGAGCTTCGAGAAAAGGTCAAGCACATCGCGACGCAGGAGATCAGGTAATGCGAATGCCGTGTCCACAACGGATTGCTGGTGGTGCTAACCCTGGGTTGCCTCCACGACTGGTGCTCTAACAGGACGCAGGAGCAGGTGCCGCTTTCATATGTCCTGCTGCACAAGATCATCGCACAGCAAAACGCTGAGTGGCACGAACTTGAACAAGCCGGGTCTTACGTCGGAGGGGCCCAACAGGAGGTAGCTCGAGTTTTGTTTTGTCTCTCTCTCTCTCTCTCTATGTCTCTTGCGCAAACTATCTTCTCACACGCGGGGGCCAACTAAGGGAGAGGCCAGGTTGGGCAGAACACAATTGCCAATCATCTCTGCCACGCAGTTTTGGACGCTGTTGGAATTTTGCCGCATCATCTCTCCCAGTGACTCGCCCAGAGAACGGCAACGCAAGCTCCACAGGGTGATCAGCTTCCTCCACTCGATGAGCTCAGCGTTCTGGCTCCCGCTGGCCAGCAACGACAAAAGCACCAACAAAGGCATCCACCATGCCTACGACGCACTCGCCCAACAACCAAGTGTTGTCCAGCAACGCAGTGGTTCACCGGAGCGGAGGGATTCTCTATTCGACGCTGACGGCCAGGCCATGCTGGACGAACTGCTGGACAGTGGCGACAACGAACTCAGCTACGGTTCGAACACCTACGACGACGAGTCGAGGCGTGGTGAGCGTGACAGCTCCTGGTGTGTCGTGGCCGATATCAGATGGCTGTTGGACGTGCTTGGTCGCACGCTCGAAGCGCAAAACGAGAATTTGATCGACGGTGGCGTTCTCCACCATCGGCACCTCCTCACCCTGTGGGGTAACACCACCGCAGCCTCCAAGTGCTGCGTGCCCGACTACCTCCACGTCAGGTTGCACGCATTGCTGGAAGCCATGGAGCTGTTGTGGACTCCCTTGCGACTGGCCACAATGACCGAACGCGAGAAAGATCCAAAGTTCCTGGTCAGGGGCGTCTCCTTCGTGCCTGCACTGTTTCCGGACGGAGTGCCCTACAGCTGGATCAAGTGGGCCACGTTCCTTGGGCGACCCGCCACCGAGCGGTTCGAAGGCGAAATGGCAATCCGCCGGATCGATTCGGAGTCAAGCCCCAACGAAGACGAAGAGGAAATCGAACCCCACCTGGGCGGCATGGTGGGCGACATCAAGTTTGAACGCTGGTGGATCTTCCCCTTCCTGCCTTCCGGCCTCTTGTCTCGTTTCCTCCTTCGCTTCCTTCGTTCTGTGCAAGCGCAGTCCGCGGGTACGTTGTTTGACTTTTCATTGAGTCTTGCCCTACGTGGAGACTTCTGTTGACCCCTCCAACACACGTGATTCTCTTTTGATCCTTCAAGCCACAGGACCAATACAAATGACTTTGGACACATTCTGGACGCACGGCGCAGTGCTTGTCAGCGAAGGCAGTGGTGGAGAATGCACTGCCGTCATCATCAGCACCCGTCCACTCTCACCAGAAGTCAACAAGGTCTTCCGTGCTCGGTACTCATATCAGCTCACCTTTGCGCGCGCGCGCACACACACACACACACACTTAAGCCATGCAACCATGATTGAAAATGGGCGCTATGCTGCTATCTGTCACTGCTGCTGTTCAGAGTCACACATCCACAAGCGGCCAGGGCCATGAAGGCAGAGAGCGCCGGCCCAGATACCGTACATGCTGCCCATCCTCAACGCGCCTTTTGCATGCAGCCGAGCTAAAAGGGGGCTTGCGCGCATCAAAAAATCACTCAGAGCATGATCTTCAAGGTCTCCGTCTGGGAGAAGAATTCACAACCAGGGAGCTTCTCAGTTCAGGCCTCCTTCTTGGCGACCTTGTTGATTCAAGCGATGGCCTCCTTGATGACGTCCTCTCGTGCGTTTTATTTCTTCCAGTTCTCTCTTTCTCTCCCCGCCGTACTCATGCATGAGAGCAATAGGTGAGGCCGAGTTCACGTCATTCCGCTACTGCATGAAAGGAGCACGCTCTGAGTTGCCTTGCCCACATTGCCTCTTGCGGTACAAGCTCAAGCGGGATGAGTCACTGCAACACAACAAGTCTTTGCCGTCATCTGAGCTGTCTTCTCCTTCCATGCGACATCGCAAGGCCGCAGTTCCTCGCCCCAAATCCAATTCTGGTACCTCCTACACAACACACCTCATCAAGTTGCACCCCCCCCCTCTATATCTCTTTCTTACAAAATGTTGTTGCAGATAAGCGCGTGTTTGTGCCGCATCTGTTTGAGTGGTCAAAGGTGGTGGCTGCCATTGATACGGGGCGGTGTTTCATCACATGTGATGACGTTTCACGTGTACGTGTGGATGCGCTCGTGCCTGAACTCATACCCCGCGAGACGCACCTCATCATCTCCCCTGAAGACTGGGCTGATCTCACTCGGGTACGTGTGGCAGCTTGCTTGAATTTTCAAATGGCTTCTTGGCTTCTTCTCACCCCTCCCCCCCTCTCTTCCCCCTCCCACCTCGCACACGCTGCAGCTGCCACCTGGCGACGAATGGACCAACACAGAGCAGGGGGGAGACCAATCCTTCCCGACCGCCAAGGTGTTGACCCGCACCTACTCCATGTGTAGCCCTGGTGCACCACTGCTGGCAGCCGCCATAGATGACATCAAGCGCATTGCGTGGCTCTCCGGGTCCGTGGCACCCATTTTTTCCTTCCCTTATCGCCTTTGCTTGTTCTCGTGGGCTTTTTTCTATAGGCCTGACTATCCGGCGTGATGAAACATGCAACATACAAAACAGAGATGATGCCATGCGGCAGCACGTGCAGAGGATTGTGGGCATCTGTGTGTTTGACCACCCCTCAGACAAGGTGGTGAGGATCGGCGTAGCCCTCGAACGGCCAACAGAAGGCGTTATGATGTCCAAGTACCTCAATCTCCGCACAACAGCAACTGGTAAACATCTATCTTCCCTCTTCTCTTGTCCGACAGTGCGCGTGGTTATGCCGTGAACTCAACAACTTTGTTGTTGTTGTTATTTACAGGGGATGCTACGAATTGCTTGACTACGTGGAAGGACATGGTCCACTTGGCAGTTCAGCTCTGCCGCACAATGATCTTCTTGAGCGAGATGTCCCCTCCTTTGCTGCTGGGTCCTCAACTTCAAGTGGCGAACATCTTGGTAGGCCCCACACATCTTCATACACCGGTGTTTCTTTCTCTCTTTATGACCTTGCTTTATTCATTCACTTCACTTCACACGCACGCACACACACCAGCTCCAACAGTCGCACGAGGGTCTTACGCCCAAGTTCATCAGGTACGTGAGATGATAATTGAAATTATCCGTTTTCGAATTGCTGAATTATCCGTGACTGACAAAACACATCATCATGGATTTTATGGTGTGGTTACAACATTGTCGAACATTTGTGCAGCATGTTGAGCGAGTCGCCAGATCCCCAGAGCAGGATAACCGGCCCAAATAATGACGTTGCCTACTTTGGTCGCTTGCTGCTCAGCCTCTTCATGGGCAGCACTCTCAAGCCCGAGATCTCGGGTCACATTGGCGACGTCCATTCCGAAATGTATGTCAACAACCAATATCACCTCACGCACACACACTAATAACCGATGATGAAATCCGTTATTGGGGGGGGGGCGGGGGTGTCACGTTACCACAGGGCAAAGCTGCACCCCTACCCGAGCTGGCAGTCAGCTGATGAGGTCTGGAAGGCGAAAGTCATGAGTCTTGTGTCCACTTGCTTTGCGTTGGATGCATCCAAAGCTCCATTTGAGCGGGTGTATGCAGGGCTGGTGGATCTGCAGAAAACCCTCGAGCCATCACGACATATTGCTATCATCAAGACGTGCGTATTCGCCAACCTCTCACTCCGATGTACGAAAACTGACTGAAAGCTGTCGTGCGTGTGTGTGTGTGGTCTTTATCATGTGAAATACAGCTTCCGTAAGGTTAAACACGCCAGCTCGGTGGTTTCTGATGCTATTCAATGTCTCGCATTAGTGCCCCACGGAACGCACTCGACTTCAAGTGGCGTAAATGTACAGACCTTGGTGGTTGCTGCTGCTACCTCCTTACTCCACTCCTAACGAGATCACTACACACTACTACTGGCTACAACAGGACATGATTTGGGCAGGCTGCTCTGATGGCTCCCTGTGGATCTTTGACTCCTCGTCAGGAGAACTATTGTACAGGTAACCCTAATTGATCCCCTACAATCTACTCCCCCCTTGTTGGACGACTAATTGGGCAGCTACACCCATCGCCACCTGCAGTAAATTGGCCCACGCCAAACGTGTGCTGTGTATTACGCCATTGGAGGAGGGCACAGTCTGGACCTCTTCCGTTGACCAAACAATCAAAATCTGGAAAGCCAAGGTTGCGCGCTTGTTTTTCCTTAATGTTGTGTTTGTGGCGGTGTTTTGTTCAAGGAATGATACGCGTAACAATCGAGTGTGGTTCAATGTGTGTATGGTGTGTGTGTGTGTGTACCTACAGGAGGGCAAGATGATCCGCGTGCTGGGTGGCTTTGGCGAGGAGATATGCGCCATGAGGTAAACTCGAAACAACATGTCTTTAGTTTTTTTATTCCCATGATGCTGAGTACGTGTTATCGACACAGGAGCATCCAAGGCAACATGTGGTGTGGCGCTCTGTCTGGCAAGCTCTACATCTGGGACCTTGAAAGCCTGAGCTGTCGCATGGTTCACGATTTGGGAAGAACTGTACCTGTGTGGAGCGTGGTTGAGCATCAGGTACAGTAAGCATGTTGCTAAACCCTTTTTGTATTTTCACTCTCCCCAACCTCTCTCTGACTATTCACAATATTGGGTGTGGGTTGGTTGCGCACAAACCACCAAAGGGCAAGGTGTGGGTGGCCGTGGGAACGGTGATTGTGCGGTTTGATGTGCAGACTTTCGCCAAGATTGATGAACTCAAAGGCCACACCAAGCCCATCACATGCCTCCTGCCTGTTGGCAACGAAGTGTGGAGCGGTGCTCAAGATCATACAGTCCGCGTGTGGCGTGGCCATGATGGCATGTTGACATACACTCTACACAAACACTCCCAGTACGTTACTCGCTCATCAAGTGATTAGACTCTATCTGAATAAAACTAATAGGCTTGTTGGTGTTGGATGATGGGCACAAAACCAGAAAGGTCTACTCGCTCCTTGCCTACAACGATCAGTGTGTGTGGAGTGGCAGCTGGGACAAAACGATCATTGTTTGGAACACACGGAGCAAAGAGCCAACACAGGTGCCTTTTACAACAGTTGCTTGTGGTGGTTTCTGTGATCTGCTCTCAGCTCACAAAGATTTTGTGGTTGTAGGTGTTGCAAGATGTTCATGATGATGCCATATCAGCCCTGGTGAGGACAAAAAGCAGCACACCACATGTTTGGACTGCTTCATGGGATAAACACCTATGTTTATGGGAGTGATACAACTGTATAAATACTGATTACAATGGCTGCAACTTTGAGGCACTTGGCCTTGGCGTTGAGGCTTGCTCGCCGGCAGGCGATCCTCCTGAGGCCTAGTTGCGCGGGCTTATCCGTTTGTGCTGGCAAAGAGGCTGCGCCCAAAGCGCTTTAATACAAAAAAAGAAAGGTTGTACAACCGACGCCACTGCTATTCTCTTGTTTGTTTTGTGCCATGCGCGCGAAATACTCTTCTCCTTTTCCTAGGCCGAAGAGGCCTGGCTCATTTATTTCAAGCCAGAAGGCGACTACAACAGCGAGCACCAGGTAAACGGTAAACGACCTCGTCCTCAGCAGCAGCCATAACAAACGCGGTCGTTGCTGTTGCTGCTGCTCGTTTGCAGGCAATAGAGTCGCCAACATTTCGTATTTTCTTGTGTTGCCCGAGAGAATCTGCAATTGGGTCCGCTCGATGTGGCGATCACTGGTGCGCTTGTCCTTGATGAGCGCATTGAGCCAGGTCGCGAGGTATCTGTCCTGGACGTCGAATTTGCCGTCTTGGCCATAGAGGCTTAGATAGTCCCACTCCCACGACTCTATCGCTCTCCACGTTTGCACCCATCTGGCTTCAACATGCTCGTCGTGCAGGCATTCGTACGAAGTAAAGTCGGCGTCTTGAGGCATCCGGATGGGTCTTTGTGCTCACTTGGGCCGTTAGCGGGCGCAGCTGTTCGGGTGATATTTCTCTACGACCAGGTGTTCCATGTGGGCAGCGTCGCCAAGGAGGTCCACTGCCACGGCATCGTCCTGGCCTCGCGCTGGCGGCTCGGGCTTGTACTTTGCTCCGCTGCCTACCTCTTTCGTCTCGCATGCGCTTCATACAAATTTACATATAATTAAATTTGGGGGGGGGCCAATTTTTTCACAAATCCTGGAGATTTTATAAGATTATGCTAGATTTTTAGGTGCATGGTGTAGCTAACCACCTCGCCATTCATGCACAAGGGGCTCAGTCACTCAGTTTGCTGCTGACCGCAGGGCTCACTCACAGCCTGCTCTGTGGCCGTCCTCGACCGGCAGAGCCTAGGCCTCCTGTGAGCAGCTTGTGTGTTAAAACACTCAGGAGGTGCAAGGATAATCGGTTTGTGGAGGTAACCAAGCGTAACTGGGGCTCCCGTCATTTATGTCAACGTTGCGCAAGTTCTCGCTCCTTCTTAGAAAATGACTGAGAAGGCCCATGACGACGGCGACTGCTAGGCATCGCGTCCCGCAGCCTCTCGAGACGAAAATCGTCACCGAGTTGCAGGTGGGCGCATACAACCAGGTTGGTTAAGATACCTTCTCTGCGCGCCAATGAAGATATGGCATGCCAAGCTCGCGCAGTTTTGAAACTTGATCAACCATTCTTTCTGCCAATCACAGTAGGTGTTGTGACCACCCCACGTAAAAAAAAACAACCGGCCTGGCTGCTCGAGCAGGAGGCCTTGACGACGCAACACCTGGTGCCCCCAAACCCGGCTGCCAATGGCGGAGTGCATCAAGCGCAACACAAAAAGGCCACACACAGGGGAGGTGGTTTCAAACATCCACACAACACTGCTGCACACCAGCCTGTACCCCAACCCCGCCGTTTCTGTGGTCCCTAGACGTTCGTGGCCGCGAAATGACGCAAGGGTGTGCAAGCGTGCTGCCGGGGCGCAACTGGAGCCACCGGTTGAGCGCCGCTCTGCTCCTCTTTGGATTCGTGTTGCTGTTCTTCGTCGATCAGACTCAATCTGCAGACTATGTAATCACCATCAACAAGCTCAACACGTATGGTGGCCTATGCTGGGAGTACGTCTGCTGCATGTCTTTTTGCCTCTCTCTCTCTCTCTCTCTTCTTGAATCGTCATGTCTTGGCGATTAACCAACAAGTCTACCTCTCTTCTCTTCTCTTCTCTCTCTCTCTCTCTCTCCTGTCTAGACTGGACGATGATACGGGCGAACAGTACACGTGGATCTTTGAGGTGGGAGGCCAGAAGAAGTGCTTCCACCGCGTCACTCACAACGATGCCAACTTCGTTGAGGACCTGACCTGGGACATGCATGTCTCAACGACCAAGAACAAGATTGAGCTGTCTGTCACAGCTTTTCAGAAGGAGGGCTCCGGCGACGTCTGCACGTTCGAGGGCGAGGAGGGCGGGGATATACCGAATCAGTTTGCCTCGAAAGTCCTGGTTTTCCCGGCACCCGGTGAACCGGCCCTGGCCACGCTTACGGAGAACGACCCGCCGCGAGGCTGGGGATTCACGCAGCTGGTGGGCGATACCGATTGTCTCCTGGAAGCCTGGGGCACCTACCAGCTGCTGCCCCGTGACATTCAGGTACCGTCACCTTGTGGCCCTTGCTCGTGTGCATGCTAAGCGGCTTGGGCCAATGACCAACAGCCGGGCACACCGCGTATCACGGAGACGTTCATCGAGCTCAAGAATGGCGAGCTGAAGCTGATCGTTCGAGGACGCGAGCTCAATCCCGACCCCCAAGAGGCGCCTGTCGTGCAGGTCTTTGGCCCGGTCATGTCCTGCACCGCGAGTACAATCGTCATTTCCAGTACGGCATCATCATCATCATCATCATTTTAATTATTGTTCTGCATTATCATCTTATGAGATTAGCATCACCGCCTGATCCATCATCATCATCATCATCGTCATTGCTTGCTGTAGGCACGCAAATCTCGTGCACGCTTACGAGGCCCGAGTCGGACATGATCGCGAACATGGGCGCCCAGGTGCAGGTGCAAACTAGATACGGCGTCTCCCGCATGGTCCCCGTCGCGTTCCCCAAGTGTACGCCCTCGTGCGTAAACGACGGCACCTGCTGGTGGTCTCAGAGCCTCGCCCGGGTCGAGTGCGTTTGCGCCAACTACACCTTCTGGGGCCCTGCCTGCGAAAACAGTATGGCCAAGAACATCCGTTTTGTTTTTGTTTTTGTTTTTGTTTTTGTTTTTGTTTTTGTTTTTGTTTTTGTTTTTGTTTTTGTTTTTACTAATTTTTTTAATAGTTTTTTGTTTTTGCACTTTTTGTTTTTATTTCTTTTAATTTTCTTCCCTCTGACCCATTCAACTTAATCATTATCCATCATCAGAGTACCCCGACACCGACCCCATTTTGCAGGCGGTGTCACCCATCGGCGGTGACTACACGCAGGAGATCGTCATCGCCGTGTCCGGCCGTGCGTTCCCCGAGCCGTGGGACACCTCCGTCACTGAAGTCACCTGCCAGCTCACCTGGAGTGGTGCCCAGCCCAAGTACGTGCGCGTGAATCAAAGAAAGGGATTATTCGTCTTGGGTTGGCTCACTGTGCACTGTGCCTGCTCACTCACCAGGATCGTTGAATCGGGAGACCGCATCGATACGTCGCCCGATCGAGCGTGGTCCGGTCGGCTCCAACCGTACGACGGCCGTCCGATCGCGCAGGCCGACTCGTTGCAGCTGCGTGGCTTGTGTATCATCCCGGCAGGAACCTTCCCAGTTCCTACAAAGGACAAGCGGAAGGCCCTGGTGACGCTCCTCTGGAAGCGGAATGGCAAACTCATCAAGTCCCAGGACTCTCGCACCTTCTTCCTCTACGGCCCGTGGGCGATGGAGAAGACGTCTGTGACACCTGAGCCGAACCTGGCCGACGGAGAGATGCGTGTGTTCCGTGACCAAACTCTGCGCGTCAGCCTTCTGGACAAGGACGGTAACAACCGCGTCGGCGGCCAGGACGGAGACCTCCTCTCCCTCTTGTGGCATGACGGCCCCACGTCTGAGCCTCGCGTACGAGCATTTGTCTTGTTTCTTTTGTTTTTTTTTTTTGTTTTTTATATTATATTTTAATTTGTGTTTTTTTTTTGTTTTTTCATCAACCGAAACGTGGTGCTTTTTGCTGATTGGTGGCCACAAACACAAACGCAGTTCGGCATCAAGGGCGGTGTCACCAAGACATTCAAGTACAGCGATTGCCGGGACGACGTGGACAACGGGTTGTGCGCGTACTACGAGTTCACGATGTCGTTTGACTTCTCGGGCAAGTTCAAGGCCGATCTGACCACCGTCGACCCGAACTCTCTGCGCCTGGTGAAACTCAACAAAGGCGAACTCGAGTTCGACATCAAGGGCTTTGGAGACGCCGTCCTCCCGGTGCCCTCGAGCCAGCCCTCGAGCATCGCGTGGGCCGAAAGTCTCAAGAACCGTTCGGAGATCCCCATCTTCGACCGAAACCTCGCTCAGCTTGTACGTCACGATAATCCTCTCTCATGCTTTTCTGCCACCTGTTATGACTTAGAATTGACGGATTATGATTGGTAGATCTCGCCCAATACCGGAGCGCGCGACAAGACCAACGTGCTGGGCCCGCTCTTCCAGCGCTGGAAGGGCGGTTGGTTCAGCCAGCGGCAAACGGTGAGCCTCGCTTTCGAGTCCGCGCTCTCGCAGACCACGTTCGGCTCCGTGCACATCGTCCGAAGCCAGGGCACCGACAACCCGCTCTTTTGCGATGTCCACACGGACGAGCTCGAGGGCGGCGAGCTGGCCAAGCGCCTGGTCCCGTGGAACAACACGGTCAACGTGCCCGGCAGCTATTGGATCCGCGGCTTGGGCTTCTCCGACGGCGACTGTGCCTCGAGCATCGAACTCAACATCGTGCTCCTGCACCGCAACCCAAACAGCCTCGACTTGAAGCTCAAGCGTATCGGTAAGCCAAACACCAACCCGCGCGCACCAAACACGACCACCGAGGTCCATCTCAAGGTGGACGTCCAACGTACGTTTGCCCCTCTTCGTTGTGGTTGTGGTTGTGGTTGTGGTTGTGGTTGTGGTTGTGGTTGTGTGCGTACTCTCCTTGTGATCTCATGCGCCCGTGTGTCTGTGTGTCGTCTCTCTCTCTCTCTCTTCTTTGTGGCTTGGAGCAGCGAGTCCACCGGGCAGAGCCGGCATTCCAGAGCCCGTTGTGCTGCAGTACTCGAGCGAGAACGTGCCCGGCTTGGCTGCGCTCAAGGGCTTGCCGGCCCTCGCCGATTGGGAGCTGACCGTGACCGGTGCCGAGCAGGGCCACATAAAGGACTGGTATCTGAACGTCCAGTCCGAGTATTGCCTCACCAGCACAAGTACGTCTTGGTGGCTCCTCCCTTCCGGAAAGTGGGCACTAACCCTAAGAGCGCTCCGGCCTGACCTGCAATGTCCACACGTCATGCAACACACAGTGGTCGACAACTCGATCTGCGGTGACGGAGGTGGACAGTTTTATGCGCGGGCGTCCAATGTCGAGGACGTCGTGCGCCTCGAGTGCCCGCAGGGCGGCGTCATCTCGGAGATCGTCTGGGCGCGGTTCGGTAAGATCGATGGCTCGTGCGAGCGGGACGACATCGCGGTCTACGACGGCTGCGAGGCCGACACGACCATCGTCAAGCAGCGCGTGGCGTCCGTTTGCGTCGGCCACACGTCGTGCGAGCTCGCCGCGCTCGACACGCAGTTTGCGGCCGAGATCGGCGAGCCCTACCTGTGCCCGGGCGAGCTGCCGCCGTGCCCGGAGGACTCGGCGCTGGTGTCCAGCGAGGACAGCTCGTCGACACAGTCCAAGAGGAATAAGCGCGAGCATCACGCGCGCGAGCAAAAGCGCCCGCTGGCCTACCCGGGCACCGAGGACTTTTACTACAGGAAGAATTACGTGCGCCACGTCACGGAGCCCTTCTTCCGCCCGCGCCGGGCGTCGGACGCGCCCACGTGCACCTACAGCGCCGTCCGGCCCAAGAAGGCGCTCATGGTCAAGGCCATGTGCAAGGACTCCAACGCCGTGTTCAAGTCCACGGACGCGCCGCCGGTCGAGAAGAAGATGATCATGAAGAGCGTGAGCGCCGACTTTGACAATGACTGGAAGGACGAGACCGTGACGCTGTACGGCTACGAGGGCGGCGCCCTCCACGCCTCGATCACCTTCGTTGAGGGCAACAAGCCCAAGACCGCGGTCTACAAGAACATCACCATCGGCGACAGCGCGGTCGTGCTCGGCGGCCAGATCGAGATGCAGACGGGCGACTTTGACCGCGACGGCTACCCGGAGCTCGTGTTTGGCTTCATCGACGGCGCCACGGGCGCGCTCAAGGTCTACCTCTGGGACCTGGCCATCAACGACGAGGCCATCTGGCGCGAAGCCGCCAAGACCAGCCGCTCCAATCTGATCGCCTGCGGCTGCTACGAGACCACAACCACGATCACGAGCCTCTTTGCCAACGCCATCGAGATCGCCGTGCCCACCGCACCCGTCTTCCCGGTGGTGGCTGGTGTCGACGCCATCAGGATCGACGCCAAGGGCTTCTCGTACTCGCTCAGCGCGGGCGACATCGGCATGTACGGCGTGGACTTCCTCGCCGTGGCCTGGATCGTCAGCGACAACGCCGTGGCGTGCAGCCTCTTCCTGCTCAACAACGATGGCGGCCTCTCGCCGGTGGCCAGCAAGCCCACGGAGATCCGCTCGCTGCCGAAGCCGCACGCCGTGTCGGTCAATCTGGCCAACTACGAGGGCACCGGCTTCGCCGAGCTCGCGCTGGCGCTTGCGGACGACAACGGCGTGCGCGTCTACCTCTACGGCATCGATCAGGACGGGGACGAGTACCCGATGACGCAAGCCAAGGTCGTCACCGTGCACGCCTCCGCGGCCGACGGCCCGCTCTGGGGCGCCGACCCACGGCTGGTCGATCGGGTCAACCTGCAGATGATCTCCGGCGACCTCGACGACGACGGCGACGCCGAGATCGTGATGGCCTACACCGCCGGCAGCCTGGCCCACGTGCACCGCATCGACGCGCCGGGCACCGGCACCAAGTGCCGCCGGCTGGACTGCATGGTCGTCTTCAACAAATTTGACTACTTGCTGGCCCTCGGCGCCGGCGGCAAGGGCGACCAGACCAGGAGCCCCGAACTCCGGATGGCCATCGGCAACCTGGACGAGAGCTACGCCAACGAGCTCATCATCGCCGCCGAGTACACGTCGAGCGTCGACCCGACGGTGGCCAAGGTCATGCTGACGAGCCTCACGGCACAGCCCAACGTCGACGCGCCGTTCACGGTCAACGGGCGCCACTGCTACAGGGGGCCCTTCTACCAGGAGGGCGAGGACAAAGAGATGGTCACGATCAA
The DNA here is from genome assembly GCA_002179805.1 of Acanthamoeba lenticulata. Taxonomy (NCBI): domain Eukaryota; phylum Discosea; order Longamoebia; family Acanthamoebidae; genus Acanthamoeba; species Acanthamoeba lenticulata. The sequence goes on along the minus strand of NAVB01000356.1, from coordinate 31,813 downwards.
CAACATGGCCCTCACCGTGGGCAACCTCTACGGGCTCGGCTTCCGCGTGGGCCAGCCCATCACCGTGCGCTACGAGGGCATGCCCGAGCTGGTGGCCGTCGTCAACGCGCCGCCGACGCACTACGACATCCTCGAGGCTAACGACGAGGAGGTCATCGTCAACCCGCAGACCTTCCACGGCGCGGGCTCCTTCTCGCAGCTGTCCAACATCGAGGGCGTCGTCTCCTCGTTTGAGATCACCCGCGAGACGGCCAGCGCGAGCGTGTCGACGCACGGCTTCCAGCTCAACACCAAGATCTCGCTCGTGCTCGGGAACATGGACTTTGCCTGGCAAAAGTTCAAGGAGAGCTCGACCAACTGGGGCACGGCGCACATGGAGCAGATCGCCGTCGCGCGTGAGATGGTGGCGTCGGGCGACGACTCGGTGCTGTACATCTCGACCGACAAGGACCTGTGGAAGTACCCGATCGTGGACCAGAGCGGGAACCAGGTGGGTTCGCTCGACATCTGGCTCTCGTCCAGCTGCGGCGACCGCTGCGTGCAAAAGGCCGACGGCCGCGACCTCTGGTGGTTCACGCCCGACCACGAGCCCTTCAACATGCTCACGTACTCGACCCGCGCGCCAACCGATTTTAACCCGGTCAACCGCATCATGGTGGGCGAGAAGGTCACGCTCGGGCCCAACGCCCACGAGCAGTGGGTCGACCAGCAGTCGGGCCGCTCGCAGAACAAGGTCACCATCGACCACTCGGCCGACCGCTTTGGCGGCGGCGGCACAGCGGGCGTCTTCTTCGAAACGGACGCCATCTTGTCGGCGGCCTTCATGGGCGTGGGCTTGCAGAACAAGCTGCCGCTCGGCGTCGAGGTCACGGCCGGCTACGCCGGACGCACGGAGGACACGACGGAGGGGATGGACGCGTCCCACCAGTCGGCGGCGATCAACCGCGACGCCTCGGTCCACTGCTACCTGGAGGCCATCAACCCGCAGTACGCCTACCGCGTGCAGCCCTACGTGTGGATGGCCCGGACCTTGGAGGGCCGCGAGTACCTCAAGGTCGACTACAGCGCCGAGCCGGGCTACTACCCGGGCGTCTCGACCTGGTGGCAGCGCACCTACAACAAGCCCGACCCGGCGTTCAACCTGCCCTGGTGGTGGACCACGTTCAAGCGCGACCGGACTATGCTCACCAAGGAGATCGTCTCCGTGCCGCCCTTCCCGCAGCTGGGCGAAACGGTCCAGGTGACGGTCACCGTGCGCAACAAGGCCCTCGTCCAGGCCCAGGACGTCAACCTGGCCCTGTGGCGCGGCAGTCCTGACAACTGCCTCGACATCGCGTGCATGTTTGAGGGGCGCACGCTCATCAGCATGGTCAAGATCAACCTCATCCCGGCGCAGGACCAGCGCGAGGTGTCCTTCCTCTTCAAGTACGACGGCGTCAACAACATCCACGCCACGATCGACGACAACGACGACATCGCCGAGATGCACGAGAACAACAACCAGGCCTACAGCCTCCTGTTCCGCAACCTGCGCGGCGAGGGCTACACGCTCCAGACGATCCGCCTCGACCCGACCATCACCGTCAAGCCGGTCAAGGGCGGCGCGGGCAAGAAGTACACGCAGGGCTACGACGTCGGCGTCACCGTCCTAGGCGACACCTTCACGCGCCAGAACGTGCTCGTGCAGCTGTGGCACGGCAGCGTGGGCGGCACCGGGAGGCTCATCTCCACCATCAGCGTGCCGCGCATCCGCGGCTCCGTGACCTCGACTTCGCGCTACACGCTCTCGGCCTACTGGGACACGCGTAACACGGCGCTCTACGGCCAGCAGGAGCTCCACGCCGTGATCCTCCACTCGGGCTTTGACACGTCAGCAGACAACATCATCGCGCACGTGAGCCAGGAGGTGTCCGTGGCCTGCTTCGGCGCCGTCGACCTGTGCGGCGTGTGCGGCGGCGACAACAGCGTCTGCGCCGGGTGCGACGGCGTGCCGCTCTCAGGCAAGACGGTCGACGTCTGCGGCAAGTGCGGCGGCGACGGCTCGACCTGCTGTGTGCGCAAGCCCTCGCAGGCCAGCGTGCAGTACATCCGCCTGGGCGAGGACGAGTCGCTGTCGAAGCGCATCCGCGTGGGCGACATGGTCGTGTGGGAGAATATGCTCGACTGGAACGTGGCCATCACCGGCGGCGTCTACGACTACGTCGGCGCGCCCTCGTACGAGCTCGAGACGCTCAAGCAGCACGGCTACGACATACAGGGTCAGGTCCCGCCCATGACCCTCGACGACCAGACCGTCAACGCCTTTGTCCAGAAGTACCTTGCCATGGCGGTCATGAAGGACCACGTCGAGGGCGCCGACTCGGGCGACTCGCCCGCGCCCGACACCACCACCAAGTACCTCCGCTCGGTCCGATCGGTGACCGCGGCTGGCCCGGCATCGGCCATGCGTGCGTACGACAGCTACAACCTCGGTCTCTCGCGCTTCCCCGGCTGGTACTGCCCTCTTCCCTTTTTTTTAATTTTTATTGCAATAAATTTCTTTTTTTCTTCTTTTTACAACTTTTTTTAACTTATTTTATTACGCGATGCCAGGCACGTTGACATGCCCACGAAGCGCGTGGCGGAGTCGCGCCTCCGCAACATCCGGGAGGCTCGCAACGAGCGACACAAGGACGTGTACGAATACGAGAGCTTCTTCGTCGAGACGAGGTCAACCCGTGGTGCTCGCTCTGCCGACGCTGACGACGATGATGATGACGAGATGATGGTCGAGGAGTTCTACATGAACGGCATCTGCTGCGCCGAGGAGGAGTACGACGATGGCGTAAATGCGCACGAGAGCCGCTTTGCCGCTGGATTGGATGAGCAGCGTCAACTGGCGCAGATCCTGTCCAACGCTCGGCGCGGAGCGTCCCAGGCCAACAACAACAACAACAACAATAAGCAACAGAGCAGCAAGGCGCGCAGCACGGAGCCGGCCTTCTCCCTGCGCCGGGTCGCGTACGCCATGCTCAAGCACCAGAAGCAGCAGCTGGACCACATAAACGCGATCGAGGCGGGCGCCGCTGAGACTGCCAGCAACAACGACAACTCGACGATTTGGGGCGACAGCAACTTCACCCAGCGCCGTCGCGAGGTCCTGGCCCGCTCGTTCTACGATGTGCGCGCCCACGAGGCCGAGCTCTCCGAGTCCGACGCAGTCGTTGACGATGTCACGCTGGGCAAGATCCGCTGCCTCTGTCCCAACTCGCGCCGCAGGCGATCTGACGCGTCATCGGCGACACCGTCGGCGCCGGGGCTACCGGGTTCGAACCCAACGAAGCCGTCAACCCCGACGACCAATACCGATTCGAACAATCCGACGACCCCGACGACTCCAGACAAGCCGACGGAGCCCAAGCCGCCTGGCCCAGAGAAAGAAGGAGAAGATACAAAGCCGCCTGGCCCAGAGAAAGAAGAAGACCCAAAGCCCAACGACGAAAAGAAGGACGAAAACAAAGACAAGGACAAGAAGAAGGAGGAAAACAAGAATGAAGGCGAGCTCGACGGCGCCGAAGTAGGCATTGGCGCCGGGATGCAGGGCACCACCGGCTACGGCGTGCCCACGTTCTCTGGCTTTGGCGCGGCGCGCGGCTGGGCCCTGTATGACTTTGCCGAGATCGCGCAGACCTTTGGCGCCGACTCGGCCGGCATGCCGCCGGGCGCCGCGAGCGCGCCGCACCGGTTCTTCTCGCCGGGCATCTACGTGTGGCACGACTCCAACAACCCGGCCCTCCACGGCACCATCATCGTCGACCCGTCCGACCTCCAGCTCGACGTGTGCAACGTGTGCGGCGGCAACGGCACGACCTGCCTCGACTGCAAGGGCACGCCGTTTGGCAAGGCCCGGCGCGACGCCTGCGGCGTGTGCTACGACCCGTTCGTGGACAGCTACGACCCGGCCAAGGCCGTCGACTGCGCCGGCGTGTGCAACGGCTCGGCTACGATCGACGCCTGCGGCTACTGCACGGGCGGCTCCACAGGCCTCGTGGCCGGCTTCGCGCGTGACTGCGCGGGCAAGTGTAATGGCTCCACGCCGGCGTTCTGCGGCGTGTGCGGCGCCACGGAGCAGACGCACGGCTTCCTGGCCGACTGCGCTGGCGAGTGCGGCGGCGTGCGGCAGCTCAACCCGTGCGGCTTCTGCGTGGGCGGCGACACCAAGCTCGACGCCACGCACGGCATGGACTGCACGGGCGCGTGCAACGGCACCGCCGTGCGCGACTGCAACGGCGTGTGCCAGGGCGCGGCCAAGGTCGACTGCGCCGGCGTGTGCGGCGGCTCGGCCAAGGTCAACAAGTGCCTCCGCTGCGTGGGCGGCTCCACGGCCCTCGACGATGCCATGACCAAGACCTGCGCCGGTATCTGCGCGGTCAAGGAGAGCGAAGTCTGTGGCTACAATGCAACCGTCCCGGCCAGGCGGTTCGACGCAAACCCCGAAGAGGAAGCCGGCGGGCTGGTCATGCGCGCGTGCGACGGCGTGATCGACAAGCAGGGCACGTGCTGCGCGGCGGACAAGCTCGACTGCAGCAACCTGTGCTACGGCAGCGCCGGTCTCGTGTGCGGCGTGTGCGTCGGTGGCTCGTCAGGCCGCGACGCGAGCCAGGTCCAGGACTGCATGGGCGTGTGCAACGGCACGGCCAAGTACAACCCGTGCGGCGTCTGCGCCTCGCCCGCCGACTACTACAACGGGACGGGCTACCGCGTGGACTGCAACAACGTGTGCAACGGCTCGGCCTACGTCGACGACTGCGGCAAGTGCGTCGAGGGCTCGACGGGCCGCGTGCCCAACCTCGACCGCGACTGCCAGGGCGTGTGCTTTGGCAACGCGACGACAGACGACTGCGGCGTGTGCTTTGTCGAGGGCGACGGCCACGTCTTTAACGCCGGCATGGACTGCGCCGGCGTGTGCAACGGCACGGCCGTGGTCGACGACTGCGGCCGGTGCGCGCTGGGCACGACCCGGCGCGAGTTCAACGCCGACAAGGACTGCGCCGGCCAGTGCTTTGGTCAGCACGTCATCACCGACCCGGCCTGCTCGTGCCCCGCAGGCCAGCTGGACCAGTGCTACGTCTGCGGCGGCAACAACACACAGTGCGCCGGCTGCGACGGCATCCCGTGGTCCAACAAGACTCGCGACTTCTGCGGCGTGTGCGGCGGCAACAACACGGCCTGCTGCTTCCTGCCCTTTGCCCAGACGTCGGTCACCATCCGCGACTTTGAGGCCATCATCCTCCGCAACACGCTCGAGACCGGCGAGTCGCTGGCCATCACCAACCTGCACGCCGGCTACGCCTACTCGCTCATCATGTACCGCCTCGACGTGCCGGTCGACGTGGCGCGCGTCAAGCAGATCCAGACCCGCTGGGACTACGCGGCCCTCCGCCCGGGCAACACGCTCACCGTCGTCATCCAGGAGCCCGGCCTCTACCGGTTCACCACCATCGAGAGCTCGTCGGTCGCCTTCCAGCTCGTCGTCTCCTACAACACCAAGAAGCTCGATGTCTGCGGCCGCTGCGTCTACACCGGCGACAAGGGCTCGGCCAACAACAATAACGCCGACGCAATCAACAACGCCAACTCGACGACGGCTGCGACGCGGTTCACGGCTGGCGGCGGCAGCGACGCGCTGGACTACGACCACTGCTGCGCGATCATGCCCGTCAACGACGTGCACCAGTGGCACCAGTCGACCTACTACTACGCGCTGCCGCGGCCGCTCGAGGTCACCCGCGTCGTGGCCCACACGGCGCACTACCCCGTGCGCCCCGACAACCACCGCGTTCGCCTGATCGAGCCCCAGATGATCGACGGCGCCACCTGGTGGGAGGGCAAGACCCTGGCCGTCGGCGACGTGCTCGTGCTGGAGAACCGCGACACGCTCGACCACGTTGTGTCCTTGAGCGGGCCGCAGCCCATGCCCGACATCCTGCTGGACCGCGGCACGACCGTGGCCACGATGGCCTTCCTCAAGCCGGGCACCTACCGGCTGCAGTCCAACAAGAACCTGATCAACACGACCTTCACCGTCGCGTTCGACTTCTCCTGCTCGGTCTACGCGCAAGAGGTGCCGCCGGCCGAGGACGACAACACGCTCTTGGTCGTGCTCACCACGACCCTCGGCGGCTCCTTCCTCGTCCTCGTTGCGCTAGTCCTCCTCGTGGCCGGCGCGGTGGCCGTCGCCTACACGTGCCGCCGTCGCGCGGCGGGCAAGGTGGAGAATCACGCCCCCTCCATGTATCCTCTCTAAGGCGAAAGTGTCCGTCCAATGCAAATACACACTCCTTCAAACAAAATCTCATTACCACCCAGCCCTCCCAAAATAATAATAACCAACAGGAGGAGGTCAGAGGGCCACTCCAAGGATGGAGGCAGAGGCCCCAAGGCGTGCCACCTCGAACGCGCGCAGGTAGCGGTCCATTGGACTGCCACCGATGGTCATGACCTGCTCACGGCTCATCCCGGCCGCAACCGCAGCCGTGGCCCCTCCTATCCGGAGGGAGTGCGAGGACACTCTGGCAGTCAGGCCAGCCTCCAGCACCATGCGCCTGCACAAGCTGGAGACCGCACCTGAGCTGAGTGGCGCACCCCGCACCGACGAGAACAGCAACCCAGGCGCTGAGCCACACTGGGCCATGAACCATCACCACAATCGCACCACACACCATGCTGCCGTATCCGCTGCCGCTGAGTTCGGGGTAGGCGCAGTAGCCGCGCGTTACACTCCTCTGTGCTTGGCGTTGTTGATTCTGAAGCGAGCGTTGGCTCAGGTGGTGGAGATCGGTGCCCGGACGTGGCGGAGCCGAGGCGGCCCTCACGTAGGCACGAGGGTGCCAGGCGTCGCTGGCCATGCCCGTGCTCAACGCCCAGATGGCCAGGCTGAGCCTGGGCGGTTACGGCTACCCTGCGGCCCCGCAGCGTCCTCCTCGCTCGCGCACCGCCAAGCAAAAGGAGGCCGCCGAAAAGAAGAAGCAGGAGAAGGCTGCCAAGAAGGCCGCCAAGCAGAAGAAGCGTGAGGAAGAGGAAGAGGAAGAGGACGAGGAGTTTGACATCAACAAGAGCACCCAAATCTACAATATCTGGAACAACATGCTCATCACCATGATCGAGAAGCTGGCGGCCGCCCGTCCGACCAACCGCACGGCCATCGACATGGCACGCGACTACATCAAGCGTCTGTCGGCCTCCCCGGAGCCCGAGCTGCGCAAGATGCCGCTGCTCACTCTATATGAGCATCTGCTCCCACACTACTACACGCTCGTCGAAAAGCGTGATCCCAAGCTCTTTGAACCCGAGACTCAGGCCCTGGGCGAGCTGTCGGCCATGAACCTGCATGAACACATTGCCACAGCCACACCCCAGGAACTCGAGGAACTGTGGGATGGCATTGAGTTGCTCTTCCTCCTGTCAGTGCAGATCAAGAACGCCAACTCGTCCATCATCCGCATGCTTGAGGTTGGACTCATGGACGCCAAGGAATCGGCCGATTGTCTGATGAGGCACATCCGAACTGACCTGGCACCGCGTGCCGGACCCATCGCGTCTGGGCCGACCGACATTCGGGATGCCTTCCCCCAAGGATCCGGCGGCCTACGTGTACCCCGATTACCGGGGCGCGCGCGACTACCCCGCTCCCGAGTACCAGTGAAAAATGTGTGATCCACCTGCACAACAAAGGATGGATCGTCTCGTGACTTCGACCGGACTCGCTGCCCCGCCGCCTCCCCCGAGGCCTTTCGTCACGTCCATGGACCAACCGCTGAGCACCACAGCGACTGCGGCCAAGAGCTGGCTCGAGTGGATCCAACTCAACCCGCTCATCAGCGGCATCGGCCTGTTGGTGTTTGTGGTCGTATGTGTCTTGATCTACAAGATCATATCCTATTAAAAGGAGGAGCGCTGACTGCGCTGAAAAATGTATCGTGTCCTCATTTGCACAACATGAGCCTCCTACTGCCCTACGCCGTGAAGAGCAAGATCCAACCCCACCAGCGAGGTCTGCTGAGTTTCGAGGTTGCGGGCGACGACACGCCTCACTCGCTCTACAAGCCGGGCGATGCCACGCAACTGATGGCGCCTCCCAGCGAGGAAAAGGACAACTCGATCCACGCCATGCGATCCAGCACCGTGTTTGACGATGCACGCGATACCTACACGGCGCCCATGCACAGGCCTATCTTCCTCAAGGCATCGGATGCCTCGGTCTCATCGCTCCTCACGAGCTCGACCCCGTTTGAGGCGGGCAAACTGGCCAGCGCCAACTACGCCGGCCTCGACGATGACAGCATCACGGGAGCCTTTGACGAGGCCTTTGGATTCCGGTGGTAATCGCGCCCGCCACGTTCAAACTTTGATAGGTGGCCCAGGTCAAATGTCGTCCTACGCTGAACTCAACACCCGCGCGCACAAGATCTCCATCGGTGCCCACGCGCAAGCGAGACCTGCCCTCCAGGGCCTCATCCCGTCGCGTGACACCCTCAACAACAAGGGCATGCCCGTCGGATTCGCCTGGGAGCTGGCACCCACGCGCGGCATCCCCCGCATGGGCGACGGCAGCGTCTCTGACGTCGGCCAGCACATCCACCTCGACACACAACTCCGCGACTCTGACCAGACGCGCATCCCCAAGGCGTCTTCGGGTATGGATGCCATTGAGGATCTCGCTTCCATCGTGCCGGGCGTGTCGGGCTGGCAACAGAGCGACTACCGCATCGAACCCATCAACTCGCGCTTCCAGGTGAGGGACGGTGACTTCAGCTATTTTTGAGCGCGTGTGATTCTCTGTTCCGAAATAGATTCTGCTTCACTGTGTAAATCGCGTCATCATGGCTTCACCTTTCGTTGATGATGGTGCGGACGGATATGCATTTGACGTCTTCTCCGAGATGGCGGTACCCCAGAATTGTGGCGGTGTCTCCATGTACGAGGATGTAAATTGGCGCACATCGCTTTTCGAGAATCGCTCACCCCAACACGACAATGACGGCGAGGAGTGCGGATGCTCATGCCACTTTGACAGCAGTCTGAAACATGCCGCACCGTGTTGCGAGACATGCCCTCACTGCGGCAAACGGATCCGGACCAGGCAGTTCTCCTCGCACCAGATGCTGTGCTCCAGCACGACCGAGGAACGCATTCCGCTGCTGCCGCCGGAGCTCGACTACGAGAACGATCCGCACCGCTACGATCTGCGGTCGCCCACCGAGGCCGGTGCCTTGTGGGAGGGATTCGCGCCCGAGGTCGGTCCCATGTATCGTCGTGCGCCCAACACCTCCCTCTTCCCGGAACACCTCGAACCCGAACTCTTCAAGCCGGCCAAGCGCGAAGTCATGGGCGACGTCATGAACGATCCGCCCGAGGCACAGTGGGAGAGCACGGTCCGCACTTTGGACGTTTCCAGCATGTCCCGCGGCCAGATCGTGCCAGGACGCACCACCTACATGCGGAGCGACGAGGGCCAGCGCTACGACAACGGCGACATGCAAACCAACCGATACGACAGACTGACGGAAGCCTACCGGCCGTTCCGCTACGAACCGAACCGCAGTGTGCCCATCCACAATCGGGCGGGCGGTGCAGATCTCGCGGGCCACCAGCGCAGTGCCGATCGTGTCGCCCCATTGGGCTTCTTCCTCGAGGCACGCAACGCCGACGTGCGTGACGCCCACCGCGAACCACACCGCAACTCGGGATGGGCCAAGGCACAGGCCGTCTATGGTCAAGTGCGTAATCCGCTGCGTTACGCTGTTTCGCGCGAAGCGTTCGGCCACAAGAACGCCATCGTCCACGGCCAGGAAGCCCGCCGAGGGTTGCACGTCGACGTGGAGCGACGCGACCAGGTGTTCAAGCCGCTGGTCTACAACCAGCCGTCCCGCGGATCGCACGCCGCCGCCGAAGCACAACGTGGAGACGCCACCACCCTCAAGTCCCTGCATCCGTTCCTCAACACGCAGTTCTACGGTGCACCGATCGGACTCACCCAGGCCCCCGTCCCACACCACGCCTCGGGCGGCCAGGTCCCCATCACCAAGGAGGCCACGCAGTACACCTCACGACGAGCCGGTAACACGACCGGCAACGCCCTCGGTGCCTACCAAAACGTGGAGCACGTGTTCACCGACGACGGCAGTCTCAAGGTGTTGGCCGCCAGTGCCGCCGTGCAGGCCGGTAACGTGGGTGCCTACAATCAGCGGGGCCACAATGCCGTCCTCAACACGGACGTCTTCATCAACCCCGGTGCCATGCGCCAGGCTGCCACCATGGCCTACGCCGGTCAAGCGAGCGGCATCGATCCCAACGGCGGTGCCGTGCGCAACACGCTGTTTCCCTTCACCACCGAGGCATCTCTCAAGCAGGCCACAGAACACATCCAAGCCGCCGGACCGGGCGGTGGTATCGTGCACGGCGATCCCGCCTTCCACAAATCGCGTGTTGTGGAGCGTGACGGCGACCTCATCAAGGTGGCTCTGGCGCGCGAGGGCGTATCGCGTCCTTCGCGGGGTGTGAATCCTGTTGGTTCGGCGACCGATCCCGAGGTGAATCCGAGATACCTCGATGAGACCAACCGGCTGGTGTACACGGAGACGGCCACACGCCCCGGCGGTGTCGGCATGTCAAACTTCCGGCCCATCGAACTCGAAAATCGCGGCATCTACGAGACGCACGATCACACGGCCCCGGCCTACGGAGCACCGGATCCATCGCTCATGCTGGCATTCCAGAATAACCCTTATGTGCCCGTGCCTGTCAATGGACAGCGTTTCATTTGAGAAATCGTCCCAAAATAGAAAACATGTCCGAAGACAACGCTGTGCTGTCACTGGTGGTGGTGTCTGTGATCGCTTCCCTGGGGACTCTGGTCTTTAACGTAATCCAGGGCTGGGAGTTCTTGAGGAAATACTTTAGCCGCACCGAGAACAACGATATTGAGGCCCAGACCTGCTTCGGCCCGACCGAACGTCGCATGATCAACGAAGTCTACATGTGCCTCACCGACGACAGTTTCGCCGAACACAAGCGCATGGTCAAGGAGACCCACGAGCAGGTCGCGGATCGCGTGCGTGGAGCATGGGGTACCATCAGCCAAACTATGGGCAAGATCGATTTTATTTATAACACGACCCTGCGCAAGAATCGCGTGCCCATCCTCCGCGGCGACCGGCGAATGTTCGTGCCGGCCGCTCAGAGCTATGCCTGCGATGAGAGCCCGGTGCACGAGGAAGAGGAAGAATCCTGGTTGCGACGCCGCAACAGCGAACGTTTGGGAGATGTGCTGCGGACGCGTGGACTCGTTCACTCGGAATCGTCTTCGTCCGATGACGAGTCTTCGTAGACCACGGCCTCATCGTCGCTCTCCTCCGTGATGTCACCATCGTCGTCATCTTCATCATCCTCATCGTCTCCTTCGGACTCTTCGGATTCCGAATCGTCCACAATAAAGCCATCTTCCAGGTCATACTCGTCCTCTTCGCTGTAGCTGGTCTCCTCGTCGCTGTCGACGTCCGAGGCCCACTCGTCGTCGTCGAGGTCCTTGTCCTCGGGGAACTTGGCGTCATCGTAACGATCGACGGGCTTGGCGGCACGCTTCTTGACGGCAGGCGCTGCCGCAGTCTTGACCTTCTTGACAGCCGGCTTCTTCACAGCAGTGGGTGCAGCCCTCTTGACGCCGGCCACCTTCTTTGGGGCAGCCTTTTTGACAGAGACAACACGCTTTGATTCCATGGATTCTCTTCTTTTTTGAGGCCTAATAACACTGACTAGAGAGAAGAAGCGTTTCGGCGCGGTCGCGTGGTGGTCCTCCTCTGCGTTCTGGTTGTTGTGGAGCTCGCTGATCCGGCCTCTTTGCTCATGCGCACGAGTTCCATCAACTTACTGCTGACACCATCGTCCTCCTCGACGGACGGCTTCTCGCGCTCTACAACCCCAACTTCGGGTTCAAAGTAGTAGCCGCCACGGTGGTGTTTGGCCGGTGTCTCGTCCTCGCCATCGTCGAAGGCGTCTGCCTCGTCCTCGCCTTCGTCCTCGATGCGATGGCGCTTGCGCGACTCCTTCAGGTCGCCGTCCTTCCACTCATGGTTGGTGCCTTCCTCCTCCTCCTCCTCCTCCTCTCCCTCATCGTCCTCTTCCTCGCTGGGCTCGGCTTGGGGCTCCTCCTCCTCGGGTTCCTGGTGTTGGATGGCCTCGTCGATGTACATGTCCTCGAGCTTGCTATCGTCGCTGCCAAAGAGCTGGTCGCGCAGGAACGACAACGGGAAGTGTTCAGGCGGTGGCACCTCGAGACCCAACCTCTCCAGCTCTGTCCTGAGCTTCAGCGACATATCGTTGCCCGCGTGCGCGTCGGAGCATCGCTTTTGATCTTCGCCTTGTTGGTTGCATACTTTACACGATGGCGCGTCACGCGGCCGCTTGCAGACCATCCAGGATTTCAAGGTTGCCGGTGACGAATGGGCTGAACAACTGTCGTACGCCATCGCGCCGTTGTTGTGCGACTTTTTCGTGACGCTCTACCACAAGTGCCAGGACTACAGCACCGACTACCAGCAAAAGCATGGGCTCGAGTGCGATCCGGATTCCCACTTTGAGCGATGCCTCAACCGGATGGACCTGGCCCTGCTCAACGACGAGATCGATGCCATGATCGAGAAACTGCCCCAGCTCAGCACGGCCTTCAAGACCTACTTCCTCTCCAAGGCGTGGGTGCTCACCTGCGTGAGGCTCCAGTCCACGGGCGGGGATCGGCCGGCGCTGCAGGCCACCCTTCCGGCCAAGCGCGACATCCTCAAGACCATCCTCGACGAATCCATCACGCACCTCCTTGCCGATCCGTCGCTCATCCGTGGTCACGAGCGCGTGTTGCGTTCGAAGCTGCGCGAGATCGTGCCCATCGGTCTGATGAGGCTCGTCCAGGAGAGCGACTTCATGGCCAGCTTCCACAAGAGCATGAAGCTGGAGAACAACTTTGCTGCCGCTGCCCCCGCTCCGCCTCCGCCACCACCCCCCAAGCGACAGGCACGACCACCGGTCCCGCTGCCGCCATCCGAGGAGGAGGAGGAGGAGGGTTGGGAAACCACGATCTCTGCGACGGTGAGCGAAGAGGTGCTGCCAGAGAAGACCACAGGCAAGATCGACGTCATCGAGGAGGACGAGGACGGTCGCATCATCCACACCTCCAACTCTTTTGAGGTCGACCCCGAGAGCGGCGACATCAAGGTAAATCCCTCAGAGGCGACAGTCAAGCCGCGCGATCCCGACTCACAGATCTCTATCGAGGAGTTACCGGACGATTCCGTTATTGATTCGCTGCCTTACTGAATACACACTTTAGCACCCCAGGATCTTTATTACCGCTTAGGTGCGCTCACCTCATGGGCAGCCGTGGGCGCGCAACCACTTGAGCACCTCCAGATGGCCTCCCCTTGCAGCTGCCTGGCTACAAGCCTGCTCGTCCCACGGGCAGCCGTTGGCGCGCGCCCACTGGAGCACCTCCAGATGGCCTCCCCTGGCCGCCCAGGCGCACGTCTCCTTGTCCCACGGGCACCCGTGGGCGCGCGCCCACTTGAGCACCTCCAGATGGCCTCTTTCAGCTGCAAATGTACATGTCTGTTCGTCCCATGGGCAGCCGTTGGCACGTAACCACTGGAGCACCTCGAGGTGGCCTTCCAAGGCCGCTGACCAGCAGGCATCATCGTCCCACTCACAGCCGTTGGCGCGCAACCACTGGAGTATCGCCAGGTGGCCTCCCCTGGCTGCATAACCACATGTGCACTCAGACCACGGGTAGCCGTTGGCATGCAGCCACTGGAGCACGTGCAAGTGGCCTTCCTGGGCCGCGTTATCGTAGGTGTTATCATCCCACGGGCAGCCGTTGGCGCACGCCCACTGGAGCACCTCCAGGTGGCCTCTCTCAGCAGCGCGGGAGCGGTCTTTTCGTCCCATGGGCAGCCGTTGGCGTGCGCCCACTGGAGCACGTCCAGCTGGCCTTGTGAGGCTGCTTTGGCACAGGTCGACTCGTCCCACGGGCAGCCGTTGGCGCGCAACCACTCAAGCACCACCAGCTGGCCTTCCGAGGCCGCCTCGTTGCAGGTGCCCTTGCCCCACGGGCAGCCGTTGGCGCGTGCCCACTGGAGCACCTCCAGCTGGCCTTCCCCGGCCGCCCAGGTGCAGGTCTGCTCATCCCATGGGCAGCCGTTGGCGCGCGCCCACTTGAGCACCTCCAGATGGCCTCCCACTGCAGCACAGCAGCACGTCTCCTCATCCCACGGGCAGTCGTTGGCACGGGCCCACTGGAGCACCTCCAGATGGCCTCCCCTGGCCGCCCAGGCGCACGTCTCCTTGTCCCACGGGCACCCGTGGGTGCGCGCCCACTTGAGCAACTCCAGGTGGCCTCTTTGGGCCGCTTTGGCACAGGTCGACTCGTCCCACGGGCAGCCGTTGGCGCACGCCCACTGGAGCACCGAGAGCCAGCCTTGAGCGGCCACACACGTGCTAAAGTCGTCTCGTGAGATGGAGGCAGCAAGGAGGGTGCCACCACCACACCCGAGGGCGCGCAACCAGTGGCGATTAACAGCGCGGCAGGCGGGCAGGGCGAGTGGATTGACATGGCTTAGGATGATGCCCACCAACTCTGGCATGAGCTCATTTGCCATTGTTGGGGAAGATGAAGTTGAAGAAGGCTCATCGTTGTCTCCGTGGGGGTTTTTGCGCCTTCGCTTGTTGGTGATCTCCATTATCGAGACGATCAAGGAGACCGCGCCTCTCAAGATCCAGCAGTTGGTCCAGGAGATCAGGAACCTGAGCGACTTCCTCAAGGCCAACCTCAAGACGGACGTGGATCTAAACGCCTATGTTAAATCTTTGCAGGACATGCGCGCAAAGATCGAATCCGATACCAAGACCCTGGATCTGTTCACCCAGCTCGCTGAGACCAGCACTGGTCTCCCCGGCGACTGGCAAAAGTACGAAGAAGCTTTAAAGAAGAACCGAGATGTTCTGGTCGAGAAGATCATCGGAACCATCGATTCCAACCCGACGAATGCGCTGGTGAGTACCGAGATCAGCAAGGCTCTCTTGCGGCGCGACACAAATCTCGCCACCTCGGCCTATGAAGCGATCGGTGGAGTGACATTCAATCCAGTCACGATCTCCGAGGAGATGGCCAAGAATCCGCGAACGATGCAGCTCTTGACTCAGATCGGAAACAACTTGTTGGGCACCATCGCGAATCCACCCCAGATCGAAGGTCAGCTGAGCCCCATCCAACAGGCAGCACTCCAGGCCAGGGATGAATATGTGGCTCGATTGTGGGCGGCCATCAACGCTGAGGCCACCAGGACAACCTTTGAGCCTTTCATCCAGGCCCTGCTTAAAGACTTCACCACCCGCGCCAGCGCCGCCCTGCCCGCTCCTGCCCCCATCCCCCTCGGCGCACCACAGCAACCCCTGCTTGTGGTGGGCCCTGCACCACAGCAGCCTATCCTCCTGGGAGCAGCACCGCAGAGGTTGGCGATCGTGGCCGCACCAACAATTGGAGCTGCCGTTAGGCTGCCTGTGTTTGGTGAGAATCGTACGCAGGTGGTCGCGGCGCCGAAACGCAAGAGATTCGACCAAGACGACGATCCTACCGACCCATTCGAGATCAACAAGTTCAAGCAGAAGCTCAACGTTTACGAATGGCGAGACAGAGATCACGACCGATGGGATGCCATGGTCGGGTCTGACCTACTCAAGTACGCCTACGCCTGGGAAGATTCCAGTGAGCTTCCCCGTTCGTGGACCGAGGCGGACGAAAAGGGATCGACAGGGGTCGTGAATTCGTACCGCCAATTCATCTCGCGCTTGTCATCCGGGTGCCCCGTGCTGAAATGGAACCGCCTCCAACGCCTCGCCGCCATCTTGCGGATCCCCTTCAGCATCGCCCTCATGGAGGACAAGGGAGGCGGCCACTACGACCACAATGACTTGTGGACAAAAAAGATCGATGAATGCCTCAGGATTGTGAGCACTCGCCTTGAGGAAGCCTACAGCGGAGCTGCTGTACTCCTCGGCAGGATCACCAGTATCGCCAACGAGTCAGACGATACCCCCAAAATCGCCATGCAACCCAGCCCGCGCGCCATGCTCAAGATAGCCAGCAACTCTGCCAACGAACTGCTGAGCTCTGCCTACCTCAAGGCATCCACGAGCAAGGAAATTACCGAGCTGGCCCAAGCCTTGTGCGGCATCGAGCGGACACACCAAGCCGCCATGACCTTCCGCGACACGAACAAGGTCCTGCCCGACACCGTCAGCTACCGGAATGCCTTTCTACAAGTCGCAAACAGCCTGTCGCGGGTCGACGTGGAGAACTACACCAATTCCGTGGCGTTCACACTCCTCAGCGCGACCTTTGAGTCTGATCTCTGGTGGTCGGTCATGGTTGAGGTGGACATCGCAGCTTCGAGATTGCTGCTGAAGCGTCTCTACCAAGCTTGTAGCCCCACCAGTGCGGCGGTCAATACCTACCGGACGGTGCTGGACCAGATCAGCCCCTACATCTGCAGACAGGCCCCGCCCGACATGCAGGCCTTTATGCCGATCCAATTCGTAGGCTTGCCGACCCCGACCTTCCTGGACCAAGAGATGATGTCGTTCAAGAAGATCAACGCCCTCCTTGCGGTTGCCAGCGTTTGCGCCGATCCCACTTGCCGTGAGGGACTTCCCGGGATCAGCAAATTGCTACTCACCACCGATGACTTCAACGACGAAGAGCTTGCCTACAAGGCGAAACGCCTCGAAACCAAACTGCCCGCAGCGGATATTGCAAATGAGTTCATGATCAGTACGGCCTCGGATGAAGAAGACGTGGAACACAGCGACTGGATTGCCTTCTCTGTCGAGATGTTGGTGCAAGGAAGCGTGTCCAAGCTCGTCGAGGCATCCGATTCATGGGTGACACGTTTGCAGCAGGCCTACGTGGACCCAACACAACTGAAAAAGACCGTCGAGGGTTACGTGAGAATCACACAAAACCGGTTCGGTATACCCGTTTTCGACGAGATCGGCGGAGCCCGCCCAAAGGACGACATCGCCTACGAGGCCATCATGCCTTCATCCGTGGCTTCGTTGTACTACCTGTGTGTGGCTCCCAACGCATTCGCCAACGAGAGCAGTAAGCGCTTGGCCAGAGCGCTCCACCCGACGGTTCTCGGATCTCTACGTGCTTCGCTGGCGGCTCACATCTACGTTGAAACCAGCAAGATCATCGATGACGTCTCTTACTTGACCTACGGGAAGCGTGCGGCGCCAGTGCTGATGGACTACATGTTGAACCGCGTGGGTGAGATGTTAGCCGTTGCCGTGTGGGCCTACTCGACCGAGACCACAGGCGATCCTGGTTCAACAGATACACTGGAGGCGGATATTGCCTACATCTCCGAACTATCCAGAGCTCATAAGATCCCGGAAGACGGCAATGCGCTTCTCAAGATTGCTTCGTTCATCCACGTGAAAACGGACGAGGTCGACATCGAAAAAGGCCAGCAAGATCTCCGAGGACAACTGGTGTTCAACGCGGAGCAAACGCTGGATGTCATCCGCACGATCCATCGTACGCAGCCGACGACGTTGGTGGAGGGCGTCACCCAGCCCACGAGCGTGGAGTTTGCCGAAGAAGAGAAGGAAGAAGCGAGAATTGAGATGGAAGCGCTGCAGTATCGGATTACGCTCCCCGAGAAGACCGATACCATACCGGTGAAATCACTCTATCCGCAAAACGCGTTGGTGGTGAGTAGATTCCCGTCGTCGAGCAACGAACCGGTGCCCCTCTGCCATCAACGGTTCGATCAATTCAATGCACTGCTCCAACATTTCGGGCTACGCATCGAGCTATA
Source organism: Acanthamoeba lenticulata (assembly GCA_002179805.1). Lineage (NCBI taxonomy): Eukaryota > Discosea > Longamoebia > Acanthamoebidae > Acanthamoeba > Acanthamoeba lenticulata. Next base: position 13,910 of record NAVB01000356.1, on the reverse strand, counting down.
CGACGCCGCCCTTGGGTCTGATGCCGGCGATGAGTTCTTCTCGGACCTGTTCACCAACATGCTGCGACCCAGGCGGTTGCCTCCGCTTTACGAGTTGGCTTTCAAACGCGAAGAGGCCGTCATCTGCGTTCTGACCTACGGAGGCCGTACGATCGCGGCCGTTGCCGCCCACATGATCAGCTCGGCAGCGCCCTTCTCCAAGTACTACCGGTTCGTCTCCGACGGCAAGTCCAAGAGCGAGATTCAACTCCCTGCCGGCGATGGACTGTACGCCTGCATTACTTTGGCGACGTTCGACACCACAGAGGCGCACGTGCAGAGATACGTGAACAACTTGCTGCTGGCCGCCATATCGCTGCAGCTCGATTGCGCAGACTTGAGTGTGTGGCGGAGTGGTACAGACGGCGTCAATCCAGTAGTTGACGGGATCATATTCTCCGCAACTGGGCAGCCTTTCGCTGCACCGACAAGGCGATCCCACTTCGCTCATTAGACGGACCGCAGCCCCAGAATGGCAACTCCAGCCGGGAATGAAACAGCTCTACGAAACATCAGGTAACATGCACATCGACGAAAGGCTACCGTCCATCAAAATGCCGCGATGGAAGAAGGCCAAAGCGTACGCCCGGGGCGATGCACCATGGGTGCGCCAGCAAGAGAAGTCTCTCAACGGCAAGAGAGTGTGGATCTGCACACGCACCCAGATGAAGAACAAGTACGGCGACTTCATCGGCACGTTGCTGACCGAGAGCGCCTTCAACTCCACCATCCAGATCGTACAAAGAGGTGCCGTCAAGGATCCTGAACCCACACCAGCCACCCTTCCAACCGCCGAGATCGAACTGGCTGAGGGCGAAGACTTGTGAGCGCCCCACCCCAAATAAATCTTCTGCCTTTCAAGGTGAAAACAAAGTATGTCCAAGGCAAGGCACAGGCCTCGCGAGCACCCGCCTCAGGGTCTCACCGCCGACCAGGCGCGCAGGATTGTAGACAAATCGGATGAAAGCTACCGTGCCATCGCCATCGCACTCCGACAGCGGTGCGATCAGGCCATCGCAGCCGTGTCGTCCACCACCAAGGAGCACCTCCGATATGCCATACCGTACTCCATCCCGGGCTTCCCCCTGTTCTTCTTGAAACGCAGCACCGTCATCGGACTGCTGGTGGAGGGACTGCGGCGAGACAAGTACCTGGTCGATATCGAGGGCGACGACATGATCTACATCACGTGGGGCGACGAGGCCAAGAGCACCTTGGATTACCTCCAACGCAAACAGGAAGAGTACGACGCGCGCATGGCCGAACGTGCCCGCCGCAAGGAAGACAAAAAGAAAAAGAAGAAGAGTAAGAGGGGCCGAACACCCGAGAAGAAGGAACGCAATCGAAGCCGGAGCCGCAGTCGAGGCAAACGCCAAACAACGGATCCGCTGGAAGTGCTGCGCAGGATGACACGTGAACGTGAAGCCGACGAGATACTAAAAAACGGACTGAAGAAGTGAATAAATTGACTCGTTCTCTTGTGTGATTACTTTTGGTTTATTCATAATGAGCAAGGAATCGCTGTTGGGGTAGCGATGCCAAGAACAATCGACAGTTCGGTGATAGTGTCCGTTGGACGTGCACCCCTCTTTGTGCGTCCACCTCCAGTATCCCTCTACACGCGTGGGTTACTTTCCGGAAGCCAGTGCTGGTTCGTACTCTACGACAGAGAAGATGTCATGGCGGGGGTGATCGATGGCCGCGAAGCTGAATGACGGGTACGTACGAACATGGGCATGGGCGGCTATTGTCTGGGAGACGGCAACAACCACGCTTGCTGTCTCCTTGACATTGCCCGAAGCCGGCGGTCGCACTGACTTTCCACCCACGAAGCGGTCTTCCGGTCTTCTCTCGCCGGAGAGGTCATCGTCCGCACAAGCTGCCACAACTCCACCGAGAAGACGTCTAACTCCCAGAACGGGCTTCCTTCGGCGACAAGCACCTCTACATTGTGCGACCAACAATGCCCCGCCGCCATGAGCCGTACGAGGATACAGCCGAGGGAGTAGATATCCGAGGCAGGGCTAGCACCCTCGGTCTCCACCTCCGGTGCCATATAGCCTGGTGATGGCGAGAAAAGAGTATCAAAATTAAAGGGTACGGCGCCAAATTAATATAGATCTGAAAGTGGCGTACCGAACGTGCCGCACACGGTCATGCCTTGCCCGAATCTGGCCAACCCAAAGTCGGCAAGAAGAGGGTGGTTGTTGTTCCTCATGAGGACGTTCTCTGGTTTCAAGTCGCGGTGTAGAATAATCGCTTCTCCTGGCAGTGGTTCATGTAGATAGACGAGCGCGCTGGCGAGCTTACCAATTATGCGCCATATCCAGGGCTCCGCGAAGCTTTCCCCTTGTTCGTTTGTCGATTCGATCAGATTCTCGAGCGTCCCGCCAGGGATGTATTCCAGCTGGATGAGGAGAGTGTCGTTTGCCGAACGCGCCCTCGCCTAGCTTCTGCCTCGTCTGCATCGCTGAGTTCTTGCTGAAGGAATAAAAGGCCTAAACACACCTTTAGTCCGATATTAAGTTATCACGGTTCATTTTTGGCATTCTGATTTGAATTATGCCATTTTTTATGTGAGAAAAGGCTCCGAGGCCACCCGTCCTGGTTGCCACACCGCTACGCGCGCAGGATCTTCTCGCACTCAGTGTGGTCTGCAAGGCATTTTGCTCGACGAATTCTGGCCGGACGTAGCGAGGCGGCACCTGGGTAAGAACTCTCTCGAAGCGCCGAATCCATCGATGACGCTGCAAAAAATCCACGGCAATGCGAAATGATTGAGGAGTTTTGTGCTCACCACCCAAAAGAATAAACAATGAAGCGCAAAAGAGAACACGAAGAGATCCCACCGACGTTCAAAGGCAGCGAGTTTGAATACTTGCCAAACGAGATCCTACTGGCGATCCTTCTGGCGGTACCGCTCGGTCCGGCGGATTTGGTGGCGCTCAGCCTCACGAACCGAGCGTTCTGCCAACTTGTGCTCGAAGAATTCTGGGGCGATGTGGCGGCGCGTACTCTCGGCACCAACTGCGTCGGATCGCCTAATCCTGCCACGACGCTAGCGTACACGGATCTGTGGAACTCGTGCCGATTCCCACGCGAGGGTCTGTCGACGATCCCGTTCTTCACCACCGCCGTCAAGTATCGATGTTCGGAGACGCTACTGCAAGATGTGGTGCCCTACGTGGACGACCTTCATAGAGATGAGATACTCTTCGAAGTCGTCCTGAAGCACGATCCGGATCTCTTAAAGCGCCATCCCGACGTAATCCATACAATCAGCGGTGAACACTGCAACTACGTAAAGAGCACGCTAATGTGTGTGCTCACCTGCGTCCCTGCCGTCCGTGGGCAAGCACCGTTCGACTGCGTCAATGATGTCCACTTTGGACCGCCTCCCACGGAAAGGCGGTGGGACGAACGACTAGACGAACGCGCCATAATAGACTTCATATTTGAGAGGGCGGATCGCGCGGAAGAAGCCTGTTCGGCACATCTGTTTGAGCAAATGTGGATTTACATCCAACGCTGCCCGGATCGCTCCATCATCGACAGCGTAATTGAACGGCCCACCTTGGTCACTTCGTCGGCAGGTGTGATCACGATGCTTTACGCACGTTTTTCGGGCCACGATCCCGACCACATCCGCCAATTCCTGCGGGCCCACGTCTTCCCACTGCCCGGCTACCCACGGCACTACAAAGATTTCTACTATCAGCTGCTCAAATCTCGAACACGCAAGCTCGATACCTGGTACTGCTGGTTTATGTTTGATGCCAGGGAACGCTACGAAACACTGCTCCTCGAGAAACCTCAAGAATACGCCGCCATCACCGAGATCATGTTGGAAGAGTTTTTCGCTCATCATCCTCCAAAATAAAAAGAGGGTTAGAGACCTGCTGCAAGACGCCAAGTCCAAGAAGTACAACGGGCATTGGCATCCCGGTTTTGCTTGGTATGTGTGCCACTACTCAACGTGATGTTTTGTCATATTTCAAGATGACTAATCTACGTTGGTAACAGGGCCTGTACCAAAGCTACTTGGAACGCCATGGGACACTTACCCGACTTTACAATCTTAGGTAGCGCCGACCACCACCTTGCGATGGCGCTAGTCGATGAAGTGGATCAGAGTGCACCAACACAACTGGAAACCTACAGGAAGATGCTTCTGGCCATGCAGAAGTGCATTCATAGGACCCTACATGGGGACTTCTAGGATTTATCCCCGGTACAATTTTGCACTCCTGGCATGGACGCAAGAAGGACAGGCGCTACGTCGAACGCTGGGACGTGCTCATAAAGAACAAGTACGATCCCATCCTTCACACTCATCGCGATCATCACGGCGTTATCACGCTGAACGAGGGATTCCCCAAGTTCCAGTGGGATTGCGTGAATACTTTGCTGCACGTTGTGAGGACACTATTGACGAGTGATCTTTATGGTGGTAGGACAAGCAAATACTTTTGTGCTTGCATCAGTGGAAAATAGCAATAAATGTTCCTGTATGCGGTTATAAAAAGGATGATTTTGTTGAATTTTCATGTGAGTTTACAGTTGCAGTCACAAGAACCATAGCTGTGTTGTTTCTCAGATAACTCTTGAGCTGTACTTCCAGAAGGCATACCAGACGTTTTTGACCACCCTGCCTTTGCCCTCACAGTCGTTATTGAAGATGATGTCTTCCGCAGGCCCTGTTTTTTTGGCATCAAATGATAATTCCCTGGTGTATACAGAAGAAGGGAGATCAGGCAAACGCAAACGAAGATGAGTGTCAAGCACGCATACTTTTCACGCTTGGCCCTGAAGTGAATGTCTCTGGTGTGCAGAAGATTGATGAGTATGCACGAGTGTACTTGGCGATTATCCTTCCACTCCCCACGTGGTGCCTTGGAGAACGTATTGTCTGGTCGTGCTTTCTTGGCACCCAGTAAGAGGACGTCCGGATATTCTGCCGCGTAACGCTCCAAGCGTGTCAGCATGTCCATGAGAGGAACATCCTTATGGTGCATTGGCCTGGGGTTAGCTCTTGGATACGACAAGTGCAAAAAGAGGCAAGCTGCACTTTCGTCAGTTGTCCATCTTGGTAGGTCTTGACTCTACTGATGGCATCGTCCAGCTGGAACTGGTACGGCATATCTGAAAGGATGACCGTGACAATAGTTCAATAAAACTGCAGAATTCGCAAAGAGCCTCAAGGGTGTCGGTACTGAGTTTGTGACCGAACTCTTTGATCTGCTCTCGATACCAGAAGTGTAGGGTCCCCCCATCCTGGCAAGGGGGTTGAGTGCACAGCTCAACAAAGATGATGTTCGGCCAATCTTTACGGAAGGCCTTTATATCTCTACGGAGGACATAGATGGATGAAAGGTTTCCATCAGTATTCACTGCTTGACAAGTATGAAGTGATGGTACCTGGTCGTAACAAACACAAGCAGGAGGTAGTCAATGCCATCTTGTGAGCCGTCGCACGTAGCGGAGTAGTCCAGCCTTACAAATGACCGGTTTTTTTCGCTCGAGGGTACGCAGATTGGTGCTTTCAGTCTCGGCGTGCCAGCTGAGAACTTTTCCCACAGCTCGTCGATATTGCGGATCCACTTCTCACCGAGGGGGGCCAGGTTGTGGGTTCGCGGTAAATGTAGTCTGTAGGGATTAGTGTTATTGGTTCGTCGCTCGTCCTTGAAGTTGATCTGGTATGCCGGGACACTTTCAGGACTCTGGTACGTCACACCGACATCCATTTCAGTTGCTACAGACGGCATGACAAGGAGGGGAGGTACCGGTTCTTGTTTCTTCTTGCATGGGAACGGGCTGGGAATGGTGGTCTTTCTCTCCTTTTCGATTCCGCGAACCTCTTTCGATCTTTCAGGGTTGAATTTGTTTTGTGGTGTTATCTTGGGGCAGGAGCTGGACACCGGTACGGGTCCTGCAGACGCGAGGAGATTATGAAAAGATTTAAGTTGAATTCAAGTTCAGATGTTGGGGCGTACCGCCAAGGTTGAGACTTGTCAAAGATTGCGTGAGTACGTCCATTTCTGGGGCCTCAACTTGAGGAGGATGAGCGAGCGTGGGGAGGGCACGTCCGACAGGGGGCACAGCAGGCGGCATATGAGGAGCCAGACCACCCTTCCTTCCAATACATTGCTTAGAGCAAAAGTTTACATAGGGGTTGAATCTCTTCCCATGGAAGCAATTATTGTAGCCACACTCCAGCTCCATGACAGAGCAAAGTGGGTCTCTCTAACTCGGCAACTTATTTAATTGGATCCTTTGGAATGACAAGAATGAATCCGCCGACGTTTACGACCCTGCGACGAGGCAGGCCTCACAGAACAGCTTTCTTCGATGGGCTCAAATTCGATCCAATTGTACTCGGCTAGTCTGTGTTCCTTCCATTTCAGACTCAATGGACGATAGAACTTGAAGTAACCGCCCGTCCTCATGTAGCCTCATATGCTGAGATGGATGAGTCTCGAACTTGAGGAGAAACGCATGGTTGTCGACAAACGAGACAGAGCGAAGCGCGTTGGCAGTGGTGAACTCCAAAACGGATACATCAGTCTACAACTTGTGACGTAGATCAATGAATCACTCATCGTACTTCTGTGACATTGGTGGTAACCCTCACCAAAAAACTTTTACTTTCATCTTAACATGCCCTAAAACATATTTCACCTACTGCAGTTATCGCACACAGTCGGGATTTTAGGCAGGAGTGGGTGTATCCTTGTGTCCCATGGTCCAGCCCGTGTTGGACCTGGCATGGGTGATGTCAAAAGGCATGATCTTCTTCGGCCAACAGTTGTTTCCAGTGCACGGGCTCGTGGTGTCACGCCAGAACTGGTAGCCGTTGCAGCCTCCAATCGAGTCGCATTGCTTCTGGCATTCCGCCTCACTGTTCACCCACAGACCTCCGGGATGTAAATCACGCTGAGGGGTCCAGGACAAGGCACCTCCTTGTCCAACCACGTCTGATACACCACAGTCGGCTGCTTCTTGTAGAAGAAGATTAGATACAACACGGCGACGATGAAGGTGCCACATTCGGCGATGGTCAGCGTGCGCTTGGTATCGGGGCTACAATTTTTATTTTTGATCCGGCACTAGGGACAAGAGATGGGAATCGATAAGTTGCACACTATTGTAATAGGCTTTAAGTGGAACCACGACCTGCACTCGGAGGAGGGGATACTCAGACAATTGGAGAAGAGGGGCTATCACCGGAGGCAGGTCACGCTGGTGGGCCTGCCAATCATCCTTGCTAACTATGCTGAGAGTGAGGAAGACAACATTCGTAGGGAGTACCAGTTCCTCGTTGCCGACCGGGCAGAGCCCAAACGACTGGCAGATAGAGGGCTACAGAGAACCCATCACACGTAACAGGAGGGAACTCCAACAACTGAGATGCTTTCAAAAGCACTGCGTTCACCGAGCCATCGCTTCACAGACAAACCGACACCGAGATGGGGCGCTCCAGGCACATGCGGCGCAGGCGGCGGGCCAGGCTGAGGCAATCCTTGGGCATGCCCTTCTCCACGCCGCTTGCTGCGAGGTAAGGGATGCGGCTCGTCGACGTCATGGCGATCACCTTGTAGTGCTTCTGCTGGTCGTTGCAGTACTCGAGCGCATGGATGCAGCCCTCGAGCACGGCACGCCCCACCGTCGGGTTGGCCAGGCTGCTGATCTCAGACACCTCCTTCTCGCCGTTGAAGCGGGCCTCGTAGCCCACTACCGGGAGCATGCCCTTTTGCTGGGTGCGGCTGGCGCTCACCTCCACCATGAGGATGTCGTCGTCGATCACGGACGAGATGTTGGGCATGAGCTCTTCGTTGCTCCAGGCGTCGCCAATGCGACCAGGCTCCTCCTTGGGGGCCTCGGAGCCGTCGGCGCTCTTGGCCGCCTCCTTGGCCCACTTGATGGCGCGCGGGAGGGCGGCGAATTGGCGCACCTCGACCTCAAAGTTGTACTCGCCAGTGGCCCGGCGTGCCTCGGCTTCACTGCAGAACAAGTTGAGGCTGAAGCGGCACTCGTCGCTGGCCAGCGGCCCGCCATTGTTGGCCAGGCGCACGGCCCAGATGCCGGGGGCGGCGGGGCCCCGCTTGCGCCGCAGCATCTTGCGGTTCTCCTCCATCATGTTGCTTTGCAGTGGCGCGTCTCCATCGTTGCTGTTGCTCGCCATTCTTGGGTGGGATGGTGTGGTGGTCGAGAGGGCGGCGACATGGTGCCGCGACGACCTCGCCACTTTCACTCGCGCGATGCGCTGCGCCGCTCGGGGGTGGTCGTTTTTGCGCGTCAGTGCCTCCAACTAGTGAGCGTCGTACCTCGTCGTCCCCACCACCGCGTCACAGCCGAGCACATTCATCTCCCATCCCCGGGTCTATCATCTAGCCACCATGCCCGTCTCAGGAGCTCTTACTCAGCTGGCCGCTCAGGGTCCCCAGAACCGCTACCTCACCATCGATCCGCAGGTGACCTTTTGGAAGGGCACCTACAAGCGCCACTCCATGTTCGCCGTGGCCAAGATCGAGAACAACTTCCAGGTCGCCATCGGCGGCGGCCACAAGCTCACGGCTCTCATCAACCGCTCGGGCGATCTCTGCCACCGTGTGTACTTTTATGTCCAGCTCCAGCCCGTCCAGTACCACCCGGACATGACCAACGACGGTTTCACCAACAACGTCGCGTACTACACCAACTCGGTTGGCCACGCCGCCGTCGAGTGGGTCGACTATGAGATTGGTGGCCACAAGTTTGATGGTCACACCGGTGAGTTCCTTGAGCTGTGGGAGCAGGTCTTGGCCCAGCCTGGCAAGCGCCTTGGCGAGCAGATCGGTCAGGCCGACACCCTTGAGCAGCTCATTGAGTATGGCAAGAAGACCCAGCACATCTACGTGCCGCTGCAGTTTGACTGGAACAGGTACACTGAGTGTGCCCTGCCCCTCATCGCCCTCCAGTACCATGATGTCAAGATCAACGTGCGCACGCGTGCCACTGAGCAGCTTATTGTGCGCTCCGGCGAGGCCAACAACCCGGCCACGCTCGCCCAGCCTGGTGACATCCGCGAGATGAGCCTCCTCATCAACTATGTCTTCCTCGATGCCATGGAGAGGCGCATGTTTGCCCAGCAGATGCATGAGTACCTCATGGATGAGGTCCAGATCGCCTTGGGCGAGTCGTGCGCTCCTGGCGTCGCCACCATGCAGGTCCGTCTCAACTTCAACCACCCTGTGTCTGAGTACCTGTGGGTTGTGCAGCGTGACGCTGTGCTCCAGCCGGTGCCCTACTCTGGTATGGGCCCCAACGCCGGTGGTGGTGGTAACGATTGGTTCAACTTCTCTGGCAACTATGATGCCGCCATGGGCATCATCCACGACCCCATGGTCTCCGCCGGCATCTACGTCAATGGTCATGAGCGCACCATTGAGCACCCGGCTGTGTACTACCGCCAGGTCCACCTGCGTGAGAAGCACACCAGCAAGCCCCATGGCTTTGTGTACAACTACGTGTACGCCCTCTACCCCAAGGAGTCCTCACCCTCTGGCTCGATGAACCACTCGCGCATTGACAATGTCATCATCAAGATCATCTTCCCCACCGCCCACAACTCCAAGTCGGACGCCGCCGCCACTCCCTTCACCACCCAGGTCCACTTCTACGGCCGCAACCTCAACGTCAGGAGGATGTACACGACTCCCTTCCTTTGCTGCGCATTCACCACAACGATACTAACCTTGGTTTCTTCATGTTTGCCTGTTCTTTCTCTCCGCAACGCAGTGTGTCTGGCATGGCTGGGTACGATCTCCCCATCTTTATCTCCCCTCCATTATCCCACATCATACTAACCCTCTTTTCTTTCCACCCACAGCAAGCTGTATTCCAACTAAGCAAGCCAAATCGATCCAGCCCCGATTTGGCAACAGAAGGACATGCTCTGGCCTTTTAGACATGAACTTTTGGAGGACGAGAAGGCAACCTTTAATACAACATTTTTTTACAAAAAACAGCTTGCGCTTCTCTTTCTGGTGCTCAGATATCTCATTTGAATGCAGGTTTTATTTCAACCAAATGTCGTCGTCCCTGTTGGTGGTCATGTACTTGGTGGTGAAGTCGATCCAGCCCGGGTTAGTGAGATGTTTCTAACAGTCCTCCCAGGTGGATACGATTGTCACGACGTCGTGCGCCGTGAGCATCTTGGTTGAGTCGCTCGCGGGATCGCACACGGCGTCCCACTTGGCGCACGCGGCCTTAAACTCGGGGCTCTTGTCGGTGACGTCTAGGCGTTCGTAGGTGGTCATGTCGTTCCAAGGGTTTGAAAAAACTAAGCCGATCCGTCCTTTTTATTCTTGCAAGGGGCTTTGTTCGCAGAAAGGCACCGGAACATCGACATACGCAGGCCCTTTGAGTGAGTATATGTATATATATATATATATTATATATAAAGAGGAACGGTTTAGATTCATCTATTCAGCAGCACAGCGCGCAGATGTCCGAGTTGGTCTAAGGAGTATGACTCAAGTTCATATTCATCCCTCTCTGCGCAACATTCTATTGGCGGACCGAGAAGAGGATCATCGCGTCTCTCGAGAGCTTCTTTCCACGTTATCTCGCATGTGAATCTCCTTTTCTTTATGGGGCTTTTATTTATGGCAGAGGTAAAAATACATGCGCACCCTTGGTGATTCAGTCTAGTGCAGGACACGGGGCGTCATTCACTTATTGTTCTCTCCTGCATACAACTGTTTGTCGAGACCATGGAGGAAGAGAAAGGGCTACAGGCAGAAGGAAACGACAAGGAGACTACCGACCAGGCTCAAACGGTTATCGCCCACCAATTCACCCAAACAGTTATTACGCAAAGCAATCCGGTGCCACCTTCCCCCGCGAAGAGGAAATACACCGACCGTTTTAGAGAGCACGTCTGGAGCATCTGGCAAAGAACAGAGAAAGGCAAGAATCCCAACTGGGCTCTGATAGCCAAGGAGGCCGTTGTTGACTACAGCGAATATAATGGGTTAAAGCCAAATGATGCCCGTAACCTAGTCTACAAATGGGACACGAAGAAGAAGATGAACAACGCTCACAGCACTGACCGCAAGGAAGATGAGCCATCCATCTCGTCGTCGTCGTCGTCTGCCCCTGGCAGATCCGACGGCCTCCAGACCAGCTCGAACTCGACTCCGACTCACGCCGACCGTGGCCACACCAGCGACCTCCAAAGGCTCATCGAGGCCAAGCTCGCGCTTGCCGAACAGGAGGTAAAGTTTTACCAGAGCCTCCTTCGTCTCTCCTTGGTCGATCTGCCCGGTTCCACTTCGGTGGAACGTCAGGTACGTTTTGCTTTTGCTTTTGCTAGCACAAACTGATGCCCTGTTGCATTTCAGTCGGGCCAGTCCATCGATGAACCTTCCAACTACGAGGGGTCACACTTGGACAAGGGTAAGGACAAGGACTAAGCGGTCCTGCTTGTTGCTTCGATTCGACAGCGGAAGGAACATGCTCTATGGCCTTTAAGACATGAGAAGGCAACCTTTAATACAACATTTTTAAAATCGAAAACCTTTTATGTTGCTCTTTCTGGTGCTCATAAATCCGCTGGATGTGCCCTACGTGCTTATTTCAACCAGATGTCATCGCTCCTGTTGGTGTTCATGTACTTGGTGTAGTCCGGATTCGTGAGATGGCGATCCCAGTCCGCCCACGTGGATACGATGGCTACGACGTCATGTGTGGTGAGCATCTCGCCCGCGCGTCCCACCTGGCGCACGCAGCTTTGAACTCGGGGCTCTCGTCGGTGTCGTCAAGGCGTTCGTAGGTGGTCATGTTCAAAGGTGTCTGAAATAAACCGACGATCCGTCCTTTTGGTATGTGTTGTCCGCCGCTCACCGCATTATCCGCGCTAAGCCGAAAAAATTTTCTGTTTTTGTCGCATGACCAAAAAAACTTGCGCATGAACCGACGCACCACAACGACAAGAACTTGTTTTACTACATGGAGCAAGACAGCTCCTCAACTCTTAATAATAACAATGGTGGTAGGCTCTTCTTTTGTCCTAATTGTGAGATGAGTTATTCTCGAAATATATTGTTATTACATTTGGTTAAATGTGTTGCTCAATCTTATAAAGATGAAAATGTTAAGCCACCTTGTCTTTGTATTGAATGTGAAGGGTTACAACCTCACCCACCTTGTGTTTGTCAATTAGAAAAATCTGGTATACCCCCCTCCACTTCTTATAATAATATTAGAAGGAGGGGGGCAGCCCCAACTGTTTCTGCTAACCCTAGTAAAAAACAATGTTTGGATAATGATATTATATCTGATAGTCAAGATGATGAAGCAGCTGCTTATGTTGCAAAACTTACCCCAAATCAACTTATTGGAAAAGAATGTTTATTATGTCCTAACAAAAAAGTAACTAATGCAACACGCCCACCTAATATGTTGGTAGGTGAATGTGAAATTGTTTTATGCAAAAAAGGCCATTTAGGCAAAAAAAAGACTACTAAATGTGATGAAGCTGATTTTATAATCAAATTGTTGGAACTTATTTCTACTTATCCTTCAAGTAAATCTCCAAGTGCATCACAGCTTATTACTGGGTCAGATGATGAAGAAGAAACATCAAGTGATGAACCTGAACAAGTTATGAAATGTGTTGGATTTAAAAATTTGACAAACACAAAATTATGTGACAAGGTTATTGATATGCCATCCAAGTTTTGGATCAAAAAACCTTCTGGAATGCGCCATTTCTGCAGTGCTATGCATATGATCCGTTATATCATCACCAAAAATTGTGGCCAAGGTAAAAAAGCAAAACATTGATAGTTGATTAATAAAAAATACTGTTTCAGTGATTTTTACATAGATTTTTTTATAGTTTCATTATATGTTGATCAATTATTGGATGAACATTTTTTACAATTAATTGGAATATCAGGAAAAGGGTATGGGCAATTATTATCTGTTTATGAAAATCATTTGGCACAATCTTCTGCAAGAACTAGACGTTTATCACCAAGTGATGAACTAATATTATTATTATTGTGGATCCGCCACTACCCTGTAGATTTGTTGCTAGCATTGATTTTTAGAATTACTCCTGATACTGCTTGTAATTCCAGAATGCGCACTTTGCCTTGGTTATATAATTATTTACAACCAAGTTTATCAATGCATAATATTGATTTTCGTTTATCACAAAGTGTAACAATGTTTGGAAAAACATTTACTTATATTGTTGATGGAGTTGAACAAGCAATATTAGTGCCTGGATCAGCATTTTTTGATTTTACATTTTATTCAGCAAAGAAAAACAAGCATACAATATCTAAATTAGTATTTATTACCCCTACTGGAATTATTCTTGGTTTGTCAAATTCATTCCCTGGTACTCATCATGATCGTGTTTTATTTTTTGAAAGTGTAAATGATTGGTATAACAAATTGGAAGATTGTGAATGGGGCCTTGCTGATAATGGTTTTGATGGTTTAGACCAAAATGGTGATGATCATCCAGCATTTAGAATATTAACACCACCAAGAGAAAAAAATGCAATTTATAAATTGATAGCTCAGTGGCGTATACGTATTGAACAAACAATGGAAGAGTTTAAAAATTATAGGATATGTCGTGAACAATTACGTCTTCCATGTGGTTTGAACCAAGAGTATATTTTGCAATTACATCATATGTCTTATACTATTGTTGCTGTTTTTATTAACAATTATCGTCATTGAACAATAAACTGTTTTTTGTGTCATATTATCTTCTTGTGTAAAAGCGTATAATACTGTATTTTCCAGTATAATACAGACTTAGTCCAAAAACAGAAAAATTTTCCGGTATAATCCGCACTAATTCAGGG